>JANJGN010000006.1:191162902-191239425 GCA_026770705.1 Isurus oxyrinchus | reverse complement strand
GTTGGAGAGGGGGGTGAAGGAGGGAGGGGGAGAGTGGTGTAAGGGTGGTGGAGTGAGGGTTAGAGAGGGGGTTGTAGGAGTGGGGGAAGGAGAGAAAGGGGTAGAGTAGAAGTACAAAGAGAGGGGAGAGTAGAGTTGAAAAAGATGGGGGAGAGGGGTAGCTAGAGATAGAAGAGTGAATAGGTGGAGATAGAGGGAGAGGGTAGGTAGCCATAGGGCAAGAGGGTAGGTAGAGAGAAAGGAGGGCATGTAAGAGGAGAGAGAATAGGCAGAGATAGTGGGAGGAGGGTAAATGGAGATGTTGAGTAGATATAGAGGTAGAGGGTAAGTAGAGATAGGGGAGAGAGGGAGGGGTAGTACAGAGAGGGTGCTAGAAGAGTGGAGAGTAAGTGGGAGAGGGTAAAGAGGAAGTGAGAAGGGAGAGAAACAGAGAGAGAGGGAGGCATTGAGCAGATGGAAAGAATGAGAGGTAGAGAAGGGGAGACTGGGGAGTTAATAGTGGGGAACGCAGAAGAATGGCAGAGATGCTTAATCAATATTTTGGCCTCAGTTTTCACATTGGACACTTGTACCACCCCAATAGCAACAGGTAGTGCAGAGGATATAGAGGAGGAGGGACTTAGAACCATCACCATCACTAGAGAAAAAAGTACTGAGCAAATTATTAGGATTGAAGGGTGAACAAGTACCCAGGACCTGATGGCCTACATCCCAGGGTCTTAAAGGAGAGTGGCAGCGGAGATAGTGGAATACATTGTCTATAATATTCCAAAATTCCCTGGATTCTGGAAAGGAAATTCCCTGGATTCTTTGGGCCCATCGTGGTCTGTGCCAGTCATCAAGCCCCTATCTACTCTAATCCATTTTCCAGCACTTGGCCCTTGTCTTGTATGCTATGGCATTTCAAGTGATCATCTAAATACTTCTTAAATGTTGTGAGGGTTCCCACCTCTACCACCCCCTCAGATAACCCCTGCCCTCTGGGTGAAAATTTTTTCCTCAAATCCCCTCTAAATCTCTTGCCCCTTCCCTTAAATCTATGCCCTCTGGTTATTGACCCCTCTGTTAAGGGGAAAAGTTTCTTCCTATCTACCCTATTTATGCCCCTCATAATATAGCTAAATTTGCAGATGACACCAAAATAGGCGGGGAAAGTGAGTAGCAATGAAGAAATAAGAAATTTACAAAGATGGATATGGACAGGTTAGGTGAATGGGGCCAACATTTGGCAGATGGAGTTTAACGTGGATCAGTGTGAGGTTATCCCATTTTGGTCTGAAGAATAAAAAGGTGACATTATTTAAATGGAAGAGAAACTTCAGAATGCTTCAGTGCAGAGGGATCTGGGTTGTCCTGGTGCATGAATCGCTGAAAGCTAGTATACAGGTACAGCAGGTAATAAGGAAGACAAATGGAATTGTGGCATTTATTGCAAAAGGAATAGAGTATAAAGATAGGGAAGTGTTGTTGCAACTGTACAAGGTGTTGGTTGAGGACCGCACCTGGGGTACTGTGCACAGTTTTGGGTCCCCTTACTTGAGGAAGCGATGTAGTTGGCATTGGAGGGTGGCTCAGAGGAGGTTCACTAGATTGATTCCAGAAATGCGGGACTTGTCTTATGGAGGACGGATTGAGCAGTTTAAGCCTATACTCGCTAGAGTTTAGAAGGATGATGAGGAGGAGATCTAATTGAGGGTATCTAAGATGCTAAATGGGATAGACAAAGTAGGACGTGGAGCAGATGTTTCCCCTTGTGTGGCATTCTAGAATATGAGGCCATAGTTTTTAAGCTAAGGGGTGGTAGATTTAAATCAGAGATTCCTACTTTTTCTCAAATGTCGTGAATCTGTGGAATTCACCACCTCAAGAGTGCAGTGGATGCTGGGACGCTGAATAAATTTAAGGAGGAGACAGACAGATTTTTAGTTAGTAATGGTGTTGAAAGGTTTTGGGGAGGAGGGCGGGAAATTGGAGTTGAGGACCGAAATGAGATCAGCCATGATCGTATTGAATAGCAGGGCAGGCTCGAGGGGCTGAATTGCCTACTCCTGCTCTTAGTTCTTATGTTCTTATGAGAACGCAGGGAGGGAGGCAGCAGGAATGGGGAGGAGTAACAGAAAAGAGTATAGAAAGAGAGTGCTGAAAGGGGAGAGAGAGATGGACAGAGGGGTCAAGAGAGAGAGAGAAAAACTGGCTGAAGTGGCAGGAGGAATGGAGTGAGAGGGGAGGGGAAAAAGGGTCAACAGAGAGGAGAGGGGTGCTGATGATGTAAAGTTGGGGACGAGGTTGCTTGGGCCTCCTGTTTCCAGCTTTTCATCATTTAGAAAGTACCCTGTTCTATCCTTTGTAGGTCCAAAGTCCTCCCATTTGCTTATATTGAAATCCATTTGCTACAATTTTGTCCATTCACTTAAATTATCAATCACCTCTTTGTCAATTTATGTTTCTCTCTGCACTGCTTACAATGCCATCTATCCCATCATTAATGAGTACAGTGGATTGTTGAGGCTCTACATGGATTGCTGTGGGACACCACTAGATATATCCTATCAATTAGAGTACCTGCCCATTACCTCTGCTCTGTATCTCCTGTCACTCTGCCAATTTCCTAACCAGATCAATAAATTCTCTTCAATTCCATGAGCTTCAACTTTACTTAACAGTCTCTCATGAGGGATTTTATCAAATGCCTTCTGAAAGTTCATGTGAATAATATCCAAAACATTCCCCTCTCCAATACTTCAATCACCTCTTCAAAAACATTCAATCAGATTCGTCAGGCATTACCTATGGTAGGCAAACCTCTCTTCTCAGCTGGAAATTTTCTTAATTACAGACTCGAGTGGTTGATGGTAAACTCCTCTTTGTTCAAGTATATCCAAGCTGTAAATGACCGCACCATCTTCTGTGAGTCCTCCCGTGACTGAAGAGTCTGATGTGGGATCAGCATGGATGCCCACAGAACTGGAATTCATTTTGTGTTGATGCAAAGGGGACTTCTGCAGGGGTGTGATGCGTCTGTCCTTCCTCCCAACTAGTTGGATGTTGCAAGTTTGGCATAGATGGTCCTCAAAGCAATTGAACTAAATTTCAGTACTTGACTCCATATGGTCTGGCAGGCTGCAGTGTTCTCCCAAGAAAGGTGGTCATAGAGTTTTATAGGTTGGAAAGAGACCCTTTGGCCCATCGTGTCTGTGCCAGTCATCAAGCCCCTATTTACTCTAATCCATTTTCCAGCACTTGGCCCTTGTCTTGTATGCTATGGCATTTCAAATGATCATCTAAATACTTCTTAAATGTTGTGAGGGTTCCCACCTCTACCACTCCCCTCAGATAACCCCTGCCCTCTGGGTGAAATTTTTTTCCTAAAATCCCCTCTGAACCTCTTGCCCCTTCCCTTAAATCTATGCCCTCTGATTATTGACCCCTCTGTTAAGGGAAAAAGTTTCTTCCTATCTACCCTATTTATGCCCCTCATAATTTTGTACACCTGAATCAGGTCCCCCCTCAACTTTCTCTACTCTATTGAAAACAACCCCAGCTTATCTAGTCTCTCTTCATAGCTGAAACACTCCAGCCCAGGTAACATCCTGGTGAAACTCCTCTGCACCCCCTCCAGTGCAATCACACCCTTCCTATAAGTGTGGCGACTAGAATTACATACAGTACTCCAGCTGTGGCCTAACTAGCATTTTAAACAGCTGCAACATAACCTCCCTGCTTTTGTATGCAATGCCTCGACTAATTAAGGCAAATATCCCATATGCCATCTTAACCACCTTATCTACTTGTCTTGCTGCCTCTAAGGATCTATGGACATGTACACCAAACTCGCTCTGATCCTCAGATCCTACCATTGTGTATTCCCTTGCCTTGTTAGTCCTCCCAAAATGCATCACCTTACACTTTTCAGGATTAAATTCCATTTGTCATTGTTCTGACCATCTTATCAGCCCGTCTATGTTGTCCTGTAGTCTAAGGCTTTCCTCCTTGCTATTTACCACACCACCAATTTACGTATCATCTGCGAACTTACTGATTGTACCTTCATGTCTAGATCACTAATGTACACTACAAACAGCAAGGGACCCAGCACCAAACCCTGCAGTACGTCACTGGACACAGGCTTCCAGTCACAAAAACAACCTTCGAACATCACCTAGTGGCCTTCCGCCACTAAGCCAATTTTGGATCCAATTTGCCAAATTACCCTGGATCCCATAGGCTCTTAATTTCTTGATCAGACTCCTGTGTAAGACCTTATCAAAAGCTTTACTGAAGTCCATGTAGATTTCACTTGCCCTGCACTCTCTATACTCCTTCAGGGTTTCCGCTATTTTGAGCCCTCAGTATCTACCATAAGCTTCCCTTTTCTTCCATTCCCAATCCTGTACGTTCCTCAACATCCAGGGTTCTCTGGACCTGTTGGTCCCACCCTTCACCTTTCACCCTCCTTATTGCAGTAATTGACTCCTTGATCAATATTGCAACACCACCTACTCTTTTACACCCCTCTCCCCATCTCGCTGAAGATAAAAGCATAAGAAATAGGAGCAGGAGTAGGCCATTTGGCCCCTCAAGCCTACCCCACCATTCAATAAGATCATAGCTGATCTGCCTCAGGCCTCAACTCCTCTTTCTTGCCAATTCCTCATAGCCCTCAACCCCCCAATATTTCAAAAAGCTATCTGCCTCCTCTTTAAATACTTTCAGTGATCTGCCTCCATAACTTCCTAGGATGGAGAACTCCAGACGTTCACTACCCTCTGAGAGAAGAAATTCCTTCGCATCTCAGTTTTAAATGAGTGTCCCCTTATTCTGTAACTATGTCCCCTAGTTCGAGATTCACCCACTAGTGGAAACATCTTCTCAACATCTACCCTGCCAAACCCCCTCAGAATCTCGTATGCTTCAAGAAGATCACCCCTCATTCTTCTAACCTCTAATGAATAAAGGCCTAACCTGTTTAGCCAATCTTGATAAGTCAGCCCCTTCATCCCAGGAACCAGCCTAGTGAACTGCCTCCAAAGCCAGTCTATCTTTTCTTAAGTACGGTGACCAAAACTGTACACAATACTCCAGGTGTGGCCTCACCAACACCCTGTACAGTTTTAACAAGACTTCCCTATTTTGAACTCCAACCCCCTAGCAATACATTTGCCTTAATGACTTGCTGCACCTGCATGCTAACCTTTTGTGTTTCATGCACAAGAACACCCAGATCCCTCTGTGTTGCACTTTTTTGGATGTAATAGTCTGCCTTCTGATTCTTCCTACCAAAGTGCATGACCTCACGCTTTCCTGCATTAAACTATGCCAAGTTTTTGCCTACTCACTCAACCTATCTATATCGCTTGCAGTTCCTTATGTCCTCATCATAACATGCCCTCCCACTTATTTTTGTATCATCAGCAAATTTGGATACATTACACTCTGTCCCCTCCTCTAAGTCATTAATATAGATAGTAAATAATTGAGGCCCTAGGACTGATCCGTGTAGCACACCACTAGTTGCATCTTTCCAACCTGAGAAACACCCATTAATCCAGACTCTCTGTCTTCTGTGTGTTAACCAATCCTCAATCCATGCTATTACATTATCCCCAACACAGTGAGCTCCAATCGTGTGCAATAACCTTTTATGTGGCATCTTATCAAATGCCTTCTGGAAATCCAAATACACTACATCTACCCCTTTATCAATTCTGCTTGTTATACCGTCAAAGACCAAATTTGTCAAACATGATTTCTCTCTCACACAACTTTGTTGACTCTGTTTGATTGTGTTAGTCTTTTCTAAATGTCCTGCCATTTCTTCCTTAATAATGGACTCTAGCATTTTCCCAACGACACATGTTAGGCTGACTGGATATAGTTTCCTGCTTTTTGTCTCCCTCCCTTCTTGAACAGGGGTGTCATATTAGTGGTTTTCCAATCTTCTGGGACCCTCCTGGAATCCAGTGAGTTCTGGAATATTTTGACCATTGTCTCCACTATCTCTACAGCCACTTCCTTTATAACTCTTGGATGCAGGCCATCAGGTCCTGGAGACTTTAGTCCCATTAGTTTGTCAAATACTTTGTCCCTCGTGATAGAGACTGTTACAAGATCTTTCCTCCCATTAGCTCCTTGCTTATCTGATATCTTGGGGATGTTTATAGTGTCTTCCACCGTGAAGCCCTATGCAAAATATTGGTTTAAATTATCTGCCATTTCCGTTCCCCATTATCATTCACCAGTCGCATCCTCCAAGGGTCCCATGCTCACTTTAACCACTCTCTATACCCTGAAATATTGAGCTGCCAGCCCTGCCCCTCCCTCAACTATGTCTCTGTGATAGCAACGGTATCAACACCCTCAACTCATCTGCCTTATTCACAAGACACCTTATATTAAAATAAATGCCATGCTCCCTCGTGCCTTAACTTGACTATATATGCTTTGCCTTCCAGACTGACTTGGTTTTTCTTCTATACTTGTCTGTGCCTCACCCCCTACTATACCTCCACTCCGTATCCCACCCCCTCGCCAAATTAGTTTAAACCCCCACCAAAAGCACTAGCAAACCGCAACCCCGCCCCCCCCCCCCCCCACCCCCCCGCGAGAATGTTGGTCCCGTTCCGGTTCACGTGCAACCCATTGGACTTATACAGGTCCCACCTTCCCCAGAAAAGGACCCAGTGATCCAGGGAACTAAAGCTCTCCCTCCTGCACCATCTCTTCAGCCACGCATTCATCTACTCTACCCATCTATTCCTATACTTACTAGCACGTGGCATCGGGAGTTATCCAGAGATTACTACCCTTGAAGTCCTGCTTTTCAATCTGCTTCCAAGTTCCCTAAATTATTGTTGCAGGACCTCATCCCTTTTTCTACCTTTGTCATTGGTACCAATGCGAACCATGATCTCTGACTGTTCACCCTCCCGCTTCAGAACGCCCTGCAGCTGTTCAGTGATACCCTTGACCCTGGCCCCAAGGAAGCACACACCATCCTGGAGTCATGTCTGCAGCCACAGAAATGCCTGTCTGTACCCCTGACTACTGAGTCTCCTACCCACCAATGCACTTCCTCTC
Source organism: Isurus oxyrinchus (assembly GCA_026770705.1). Classification (NCBI taxonomy): domain Eukaryota; kingdom Metazoa; phylum Chordata; class Chondrichthyes; order Lamniformes; family Lamnidae; genus Isurus; species Isurus oxyrinchus. Next base: position 191,232,348 of record JANJGN010000006.1, on the reverse strand, counting down.
TTTCTCCTCCTACCTTGTGCAGCTGTCACTCTCACCATTTATCAACACAGAAAAATGGTTCTTGAGTGAGATGCACTCTGCGGCTTTCCTGACTACCTGCCTGCCTCCCTTCTTCTGATTGGTAGTCAGCTATTCCTTCTCTGACTGCGCTCCCGTAAGCTGTGGGGTGATCATTTCTAAAAACATGCTATCCACATAAACCTTCAGACTCGTGGATGCCCTGCTGTGCCTCCAACCAATGCTCAAGCTCCGAAACCTGGTGCTCAAGCTGGCAAAACGAGTGGCGCTTCCTGCAGATGTAGTCACCCAGACTGCCGGGAGCGCCTAACACTTCCCACATACTGCAGGAAAACGAGTGGCGCTTCCTGCAGATGTAGTCACCCAGACTGCCGGGAGCGCCTAACACTTCCCACATACTGCAGGAAAACGAGTGGCGCTTCCTGCAGATGTAGTCACCCAGACTGCCGGGAGCGCCTAACACTTCCCACATACTGCAGGAAAACGAGTGGCGCTTCCTGCAGATGTAGTCACCCAGACTGCCGGGAGCGCCTAACACTTCCTACATACTGCAGGAAAACGAGTGGCGCTTCCTGCAGATGTAGTCACCCAGACTGCCGGGAGCGCCTAACACTTCCCACATACTGCAGGAAAACGAGTGGCGCTTCCTGCAGATGTAGTCACCCAGACTGCCGGGAGCGCCTAACACTTCCCACATACTGCAGGCTGTGCAACACACGGGACCGAGCTCCCCTGCCGTACCTTTAGTTAAAATACTCTTACCCTAAACTTAAGCCAAGTAGGAAATTATTTAAGTTCCTTTCCTTAATGTAGCTTTAAAATGGAGGAAAAAAACTTACCCACTACCTATTAATCAGCTCTCTGCTTTGCACTGACGTCACTTTTGTCAGTCTTTTCGAATTCCGGTGGGGTTCCTGTTGGTGTTAGCTGCTGCTCCGACTGGCTCGATCTGGGTCTTGACCCTCGTGCTTTTACTGAGAGGCTCTGCTGGCGCTGTTCACCCCCAGGTTCACTCCACTCTGCTCTCGCTGCAGCTCCAACTGGCTCGATCTGGGCCTCGTTCCTCAGGCTTTTATTGAGAAACTCCACTGACGCCGTTCACCTCCAGGTTCACCCACTCTGGCTGCTGCTCCGACCATCTCGATCTGGGTCTTGACCCTCAGGCTTTTATTGAGAGGCTCCGCTGGCGCCATTCACCACAGGTTCGCTCCACTCTTGCTGCTGCTCTGACCAGCTCAATCTGGGTCTTGTCCCTCAGGCTTTCATTGAGAAGCTCCTCTGGCACCCTTCACCCCCAGTTTCTCTTTGCTTCACTCCGGCTGCTGCTCCAATGGGCTTGATCTGGGCCTCGTTCCTCAGGCTTTTATTGAGAAACTCCACTGACGCCGTTCACCCCCTGGCTCACCCACTCTGGCTGCTGCTCCGACCATCTCGACCTGGGTCTTGACCCTCAGGCTTTTATTGAGAGGCTCCGCTGGCGCCATTCACCACAGGTTCGCTCCGCTCTTGCTGCTGCTCTGACTGGCTCCAGTGCACAAGTTTGTAAAGCTCTTTTCTCGGGTGTCCCTGCTTGTTCTGACCACTTGTCGCTTGCCCTGAGACAATTCACCATAGAAGATCTGCTTGGGGGTTCTGTAGTCTCCCATGCAAGAGACATGAACAGCCCAAATAAGTTTAATTTTTCTGGAGGGCAGTTTCATGCTGTTGAACCCAACACCATGGGGGATCTTGTTGTTTTGTGACTATGTCCTGCCATTGAATTCCCATGATGGACTTCATGTGTCTTTGGCTTGGTGTCTTTCATATGGAATAGCATCTGGAAACCTTACCAAAGACATCAATGAATGGCTGCTGAGCCTAGGCATTGCTCTGCAACAACATGGGAGACTCGCAACACTTACAAGTGCACATGCCACACAATGACAATGTAAAGGAAAGGCTCTATGTTGAACTGGATTATATTCAACGATCAATTCCTAAAATCGACAAAATTATCCTTATGGGCAATTTCAATGCCAGAGCCATTCATGACTGCATCACATGGGTCTGCAGTTTTGGGCAATGTGGAGTTGGTACGGAACATTCAAATGGAACTCTCCTACTTTTGTGTGCCAAGCATGACCTTGCCATGATTAATACTATATTCCACCTGAAAGGAAATTACAAGACAACCTGGCAACACCCTTAACCTAAGCACTGGCATCTCCTTGACTACATGCTTGTCAGACAGAAGGAAACATTAGGATACCTCGTGCTGTGCAAGGAGCTAACTGCTGAACAGACAGACTCTAGTAATTTCCTGACAATAGATGTTAGACCAAAGGGTCTAGTAAATGCTTGATTCCCCTCTCTCACATTTCTTAAATAGCGGACTGACTCACACAATTTTCCAGTCCAAAGGAAATGTTCCCAAATCAGGGGAACTTTGGAAGATTGTAGCTGGGGCATCTGGGGCATTCTTACCTATTCCCTTTAGACTCTAAGATCTGGACCTGGGGATTTGTCACTCTTTATGTCATTATTTTCGCCATTACTGTTATCTTGCTAATGTTAATTTGTTGCGTTTCTGTCCCAGATTCAATGATAATTTCTTTTGGATATTCTGGCATGCTGATTTCCTCCTCTATTGTTAATGTGGACGCAAAGTCATTATTCTGTATTTTCAGTGACAATATCACCATTCTCAGTTTTCAGTGTGCCCACATTGATCCTCTTTTAACCATTTTCTTTTTCCTAATATAATTGTAAAACATTTTTGTATTTGGCAAGTAGAGCTCTTGTCAAAACAAAAACATAGATGACAAAAGAGAAAGCGACAACATAAAACTGAAAAAGGAAGAAGAAAGTAGAGCTCCAGTCCTTCCGTGGATTGCCACCTCGATGTGGTGGAGAGGCTTGTGTGCTCCAATCCCTCGAGTGATGCCATCAGGAACTCCTTGGCAGCAAGGTCAGGGAGTTGTGCCAGACAAAGTGTGGTCCAAAAAGTCCTCAATGGTAGAACAGGCAAAGGAAGACTGAGTGTCTCCCTGGCTGTACAGGCAGAAGGCGGCTGCAGCAGCAAGATGGTCCTTGTCATTGTGGTTCAACCGTCACTGAAATCTGATCACCAACCTGTTAAGATCATGTGGACAATGACAGTGTCCCAAGGTGCCCACGTTGTAAAGTCACACACAGGCTTCTACCAGGAGACACCCAACAAGCCTTTTGGTGATGGAGAATTGGCAATGGGGACAGGGCTGTGACCTGGGAGTCTCGAGACAAGAATCTGCACAGAGACAACAGATGCATGAAGATTGTTGGACTCCTGCATTGGGACAGAGTCACTTTTGGACAGCAGCAACTGTCACTGAGCTGTCCTCTTCAGGAAACCCACTGCTCACCTCAAATGGGGAAGGATCTAGAAAAGGTGCTCTTAAAATAGGCTGTCCCACTTCCTCCTGGCTGGGGAACCACATACTGAGGGATCACCGCCTTCATGGTCAAAGAAAGGAAACTTTAAACTTTGCAACTTGGAATGTAAGAACGCACTCGGAGAATCTCATGAAAGAACTGCAATTGTATAGGAGCTGTCAAGACTCCAGATTGACATCACTGCCCTCAGTGAGACACGCCTACGTGGGGAGAGGCAGCTGAAGGAACAAGTGTCCTCCTGCCAGAAGGGCAAATAAAAATCCACTTGGAGGGATCCGCCATCAAAACATTGGCACTTTCTGGATGCTGTCATTGTTCAAGTCAACGATCTAAGTGATATCTATAGCATTCGATCCATGTGGGGGTCTGTCGCCTGCTGGGCACACTTGTTCATTCAGTGATGAACATCCACATAGCACCAAGACCCTGCACTGGGCAAGAAAAGCTGATAGTGACCCTCATGTCCACAGAGTTGGTCTTGCCAGAATTCCCCAATTGTATAAATATAATTGTATTATTGTTCACTGTCGCTGGGTGAAAATCTTGGAACTCCCTCCCTAACAGCACTGTGGGTGTACCTACACCACATGGACTGCAGCGGTTCAAGGAGGCAGCTCACCACTACCTTCTCAAGGGGCAATTAGGGATGGGCAATAAATGCCAGTCTAGCCAGTGATGCCCTTATCCCATGAATGAATAAAAAATTGCTCATGTTAATTTACCTACAGCTCAGCTGTAATCATAAGCCCCTGTCATCAGCACTTATGCCCTGCCCCTTGGTTCTGATAAAGATGTTAAGGAAAAGTTCAATTCTGACCTTGATGAAGTCCTCAGAAAAGCAAAGATCAAGCCCTGAGCGACTTTAATGCCAGGGTTGGCCATGAGTCCAATGTCTGGAACAGAACCGTTGGGAAAAACAGGATGCGGCAAAGCCAATACAAATGTTGTTCTCCTGTTGGCAAAGTGTCCTACGCATGGCCTCATTATAACAAACACCTTCTTCCACCAGAAGGACAAATAGAAAAACACAGAGAGGCATCCTAGATCAAAACATTGACACCTTCTGGATTCTGCCATTGTGTGAGTCAAAGATCTTAGTGATATCTATAGCGTTTGATCCATGTGGGGGTCTGATGCCTGCTAGCCAGATCATTGACTTGTTCATTCAGTGATGGACATCATGTCACTTCAGGACATCACAACAACCAAAAGGCCAGGAGGAAGAAGGTCAGTGACTCAGCCCTGAAGCAGTCTGATCATACAGAGGAGTTCCAAGTGCAGCTCACAACCAGTCTGGAAAATCTTCACACACCTGACTCGATTTCAGAACAGTGCAATGAAATGAAGTCAGCTGTACCAATCTTCTGTGCCCAGACCATTGGGTCCGAGCATGGTCGTCACCAGGACTGGATCAATGGAAACAATGCTGAAACATGTGATCTCCTAGAACAAAAACAAGCAACCCTCAGTGCCTGGCAGAGCAACCCAGAAGTCAAGCAGGCAGCATTCCAACAGTTCAAGGCTGTGACCCAAAGACAAAGGACGAAAGGTGGGTAGAGAAAGCCTGAGAGATCCAACAGTATGCTGACCGCCATGATAGGCCAAGCTTTCTGAAGCCATCAAGACCAGCAATAGACCAAGGTCAAATTGACAAAATCCCGTTTGCTTACAGAATGGTGTTTCCCTTCTAAAAGGTGACCATACCGTCTGGTAACACTGGAAAGAACATTTTGAACAACTCCTCAACTGTGCATCTATAATAACAACTGATGCTCTCCAGGCTTTCCCCCAGTAGCCTGTTGTAGAATCCATGGTGAACAACCAGCCAGCAATCAAACCCATGAAAAACAACAAAGCCTGTGGCTTCCATGGTATTCCAGTGGAGGTTTCCCAGCTGCTGGGTTGTTCACTCACTCACACCGAGAGCCCACACAGTCCTCCTACTGATTTGGGAGAAAAAAGAGCTCCACCCAGAGCCTCCCTCACCTCACCTGGCCCCTGACGACAGGAATCAGACGACAGTAATTACCTTCAAGTCCATGCTGTGGAAACTAATCAGCTATTTCCCTCTTGTCTATAACAGGGAAAATCCTGGCAGCAATAGTCTTCAATTGCCTAGTCCATGTGACTGAGGAAATCCTCGCAGAGACATGGTGAGGCTTTAGACCTTCCAGAGGAACCACTGACATGGTTTTAGTTGCCAGATAAATCCAAGAAAAGCGTCAAGAACAAGACCAGGAACTCTTTATTGCATTCATCACCTGACCAAAGCATTTGGCTCAGAAAATTGCGAGGTTCTGTGGATTGTGCTCCAGAGATTTGGAATTCAAAGCTAGTCTCAAAAATGATGACAGTTGTAGATTGCCATAAAAACTCATCTGGTTTCCTTTAGGAAAGTAAATCTGCCATCCTTATCTGGCCTATAAGTGATTCCAGATCCATAGCAACGTGGTTGACTTTTTTTTATCCATTCATGGCATATGGGCTTCACTGGCTGGGCCAGTATTTGTTGCCCATCCCTAGTTGCCCCTTGAGAAGGTGGTGGTGAGCTGCCTTCTTGAACCGCTGCAGTCCACGTGGTGTAGGTACACCCACAGTGCTGTTAGGGAGGGAGTTCCAGGATTTTGACCCAGCGACAGTGAAGGAACGGCAATATATTTCCAAGTCCAGGATGGTGAGTGACTTGGAGGGGAACTTCCAGATGGTGGTGTTCCCATCTATCTGCTGCACTTGTCTTTCTAGATGGTAGTAGTCATGGGCTTGGAAGGTGTTGTCAAAGGAGCCTTGGTGAATTCCTGCAGTGCATCTTGTAGATGGTAAACACACTGCTGCTACTGTGAGTCAGTAGTGGAGGGAGTGAATGTTTGTGGATGTGGTGCCAATCAAGCGGCTGCTTCATCCTGTACAGTATCAAGCTTCTTGAGTGTTGTGGGAGCTGCACTCATCCAGGCAAGTGGGGAGTATTCCATCACACTCCTGACTTGTGCCTTGCTTTGGGGAGTCAGGAAGTGAGTTACCTAATGCAGGATTCCTAGCCTCTGATCTGCTCTTGTAGCCACAGTATTTATATGGCTAGTCCAGTTCAGTTTCTGGTCAATGGTAACCCCTAGGATGTTGATAGTGAAGGATTCAGTGATGGTAATGTCATTGAATGCCAAGGGGCGATGGTTGGATGCTCTCTTGCTGGAGATGGTCATTGTGTGGCGCAAATGTTACTTACCACTTGTCAGCCCAAGCCTGGATATTGTCCAGGTCTTGCTGCATTTGGACATGGGCTGCTTCAGTATCTGAGGAGTTGTGAATGGTGCTGAACATTGCGCAATCATCAGCGAACATCTCCACTTCTGACCTTATGATGGAAGGAAGGTCAGTGATGAAGCAGCTGAAGATGGTTGGGCCGAGGGCACTACCCTGAGGAACTCCTGCAGTGATGTCCTGGAACTGAGATGACTGACCTCCAACAACCACAACCATCTTCCTTTGTGCTGGGTATGACTCCAACCAGCGGAGAGTTTTCCCCCTGATTCCCATTGACTCCAGTTTTGCTGGGGCTCCTTGATGCCACACTCAGTCAAATGCTGCCTTGATGTCAAGGGCAGTCACTCTCACCTCACATCGGGAGTTCAGCTCTTTTGTCCATGTTTGAACCAAGGCTGTAATGAGGTCAGGAGCTGAGTGACCCTGGCAGAACCCAAACTGGGCATCAGTGAGCAGGTTATTGCTAAGCAAGTACCACTTGATAGCACTGTTGATGACCCCTTCCATTACTTTACTGATGGTGGAGAGTAGACTGATGGGGCAGTAATTGGCCGGGTTGGATTTGTCCTGCTTATTGTGGACAGGACATACCTGGGCAATTTTCCACATAGCTGGGTAGATGCCAGTGTTGTAGCTGTACTGGAACAGCTTGGCTAGGGGCATGGCAAGTTCTGGAGCACAAGTCTTCCCCATCAAACTTTACACGCTCTGTTATCCTGCTTCTCCGCCGCTCTCCTCGCGCTCTTTTATCCTGTGTCTCCGCTCTCCTCGCGCTCTTTTATCCTGTGTCTCCGCCGCTCTCCTCGCGCTCTTTTATCCTGTGTCTCCGCGCTCCTCGCGCTCTTTTATAGTGTGTCTCCGCTCTCCTCGCGCTCTTTTATCCTGTGTCTCCGCTCTCCTCGCGCTCTTTTATCCTGTGTCTCCGCTCTCCTCGCGCTCTTTTATCCTGTGTCTCCGCTCTCCTCGCGCTCTTTTATCCTGTGTCTCCGCTCTCCTCGCGCTCTTTTATCCTGTGTCTCCGCTCTCCTCGCGCTCTTTTATCCTGTGTCTCCGCTCTCCTCGTGTTCTTTTATCCTGTGTCTCCGCTCTCCTCGCGCTCTTTTATCCTGTGTCTCCGCCGCTCTCCTCGCTCTTTTATCCTGTGTCTCCGCCGCTCTCCGCGTTCTTTTATCCTGTGTCTCCGCCGCTCTCCTCGCGCTCTTTTATCCTGTGTCTCCGCCGCTCTCCTCGCGCTCTTTTATCCTGTGTCCCCGCCGCTCTCCTCGCGCTCTTTTATCCTGTGTCTCCGCTCTCCTCGCGCTCTTTTATCCTGTGTCTCCGCCGCTCTCCTCGCGCTCTTTTATCCTGTGTCTCCGCTCTCCTCGCGCTCTTTTATCCTGTGTCTCCGCTCTCCTCGCGCTCTTTTATCCTGTGTCTCCGCTCTCCTCGCGCTCTTTTATCCTGTGTCTCCGCTCTCCTCGCGCTCTTTTATCCTGTGTCTCCGCTCTCCTCGCGCTCTTTTATCCTGTGTCTCCGCTCTCCTCGCGCTCTTTTATCCTGTGTCTCCGCTCTCCTCGTGTTCTTTTATCCTGTGTCTCCGCTCTCCTCGCGCTCTTTTATCCTGTGTCTCCGCCGCTCTCCTCGCTCTTTTATCCTGTGTCTCTGCCGCTCTCCGCGCTCTTTTATCCTGTGTCTCTGCCACTCTCCTCGCGCTCTTTTATCCTGTGTCTCCGCCGCTCTCCTCGCGCTCTTTTATCCTGTGTCTCCGCCGCTCTCCTCGCGCTCTTTTATCCTGTGTCCCCGCCGCTCTCCTCGCGCTCTTTTATCCTGTGTCCCCGCCGCTCTCCTCGCGCTCTTTTATCCTGTGTCTCCGCTCTCCTCGCGTTCTTTTATCCTGTGTCTCCCCCGCTCTCCTCGCGCTCTTTTATCCTGTGTCTCCGCCGCTCTCCGCGCTCTTTTATCCTGTGTCTCCGCCGCTCCCCTCGCGCTCTTTTATCCTGTGTCTCCGCTCTCCTCGTGCTCTTTTATCCTGTGTCTCCGCTCTCCTCGTGCTCTTTTACCCTGTGTCTCCGCTCTCCTCGCGCTCTTTTATCCTGTGTCTCCGCGGCTCTCCTCGCGCTCTTTTATCCTGTGTCTCTGCCGCTCTCCTCACGCTCTTTTATCCTGTGTCTCTGCTGCTCTCCTCGTGCTCTTTTATCCTGTGTCTCCGCCGCTCTCCTCACGCTCTTTTATCCTGTGTCTCCACTCTCCTCGCGCTCTTTTATCCTGTGTCTCCGCTCTCCTCGTGCTCTTTTATCCTGTGTCTCCGCCGCTCTCCTCGTGCTCTTTTATCCTGTGTCTCTGCCGCTCTCCACGCGCTCTTTTATCCTGTGTCTCTGCTCTCCTCGCGCTCTTTTATCCTGTGTCTCTGCTCTCCTCACGCTCTTTTATCCTGTGTCTCCCCCGCTCTCCTCGCGCTCTTTTATCCTGTGTCTCCGCTCTCCTCGTGCTCTTTTATCCTGTGTCTCCGCCGCTCTCCTCGCGCTCTTTTATCCTGTGTCTCCGCTCTCCTCGCGCTCTTTTATCCTGTGTCTCCGCTCTCCTCGCGCTCTTTTATCCTGTGTCTCCGCTCTCCTCACGCTCTTTTATCCTGTGTCTCCGCCGCTCTCCTCGTGCTCTTTTATCCTGTGTCTCCGCTCTCCTCGCGCTCTTTTATCCTGTGTCTCCGCCGCTCTCCGCGCTCTTTTATCCTGTGTCTCCGCTCTCCTCGCGCTCTTTTATCCTGTGTCTCCGCTCTCCTCGTGCTCTTTTATCCTGTGTCTCCGCTCTCCTCGCGCTCTTTTATCCTGTGTCTCCGCCGCTCTCCTCGTGCTCTTTTATCCTGTGTCTCCGCTCTCCTCGCGCTCTTTTATTCTGTGTCTCCGCTCTCCTCGCGCTCTTTTATCCTGTGTCTCCGCCGCTCTCCTCGCGCTCTTTTATCCTGTGTCTCCGCTCTCCTCGCGCTCTTTTATCCTGTGTCTCCGCTCTCCTCGTGCTCTTTTATCCTGTGTCTCCGCCGCTCTCCTCGCGCTCTTTTATCCTGTGTCTCCGCCGCTCTCCTCGTGCTCTTTTACCCTGTGTCTCCGCTCTCCTCGCGCTCTTTTATCCTGTGTCTCCGCTCTCCTCGCGCGTTTTTATCCTGTGTCTCCGCCGCTCTCCTCGCGCTCTTTTATCCCGTGTCTCCGCCGCTCTCCTCGCGCTCTTTTATGCTGTGTCTCCGCTCTCCTCATGCTCTTTTATCCTGTGTCCCCGCTCTCCTCATGCTCTTTTATCCTGTGTCTCCGCTCTCCTCGCGCTCTTTTATCCTGTGTCTCCGCCGCTCTCCTCGCGCTCTTTTATCCTGTGTCTCCGCTCTCCTCGCGCTCTTTTATCCTGTGTCTCCGCTCTCCTCGCGCTCTTTTATCCTGTGTCTCCGCCGCTCTCCTCGCGCTCTTTTATCCTGTGTCTCCGCTCTCCTCGCGCTCTTTTATCCTGTGTCTCCGCCGCTCTCCTCACGCTCTTTTATCCTGTGTCTCCGCTCTCCTCGCGCTCTTTTATCCTGTGTCTCCGCTCTCCTCGTGTTCTTTTATCCTGTGTCTCCGCTCTCCTCGCGCTCTTTTATCCTGTGTCTCCGCCGCTCTCCTCGCTCTTTTATCCTGTGTCTCCGCCGCTCTCCGCGCTCTTTTATCCTGTGTCTCTGCCACTCTCCTCGCGCTCTTTTAACCTGTGTCTCCGCCGCTCTCCTCACGCTCTTTTATCCTGTGTCTCCGCCGCTCTCCTCGCGCTCTTTTATCCTGTGTCCCCGCCGCTCTCCTCGCGCTCTTTTATCCTGTGTCTCCGCCGCTCTCCTCGCGCTCTTTTATCCTGTGTCTCCGCTCTCCTCGCGTTCTTTTATCCTGTGTCTCCCCCGCTCTCCTCGCGCTCTTTTATCCTGTGTCTCCGCCGCTCTCGGCGCTCTTTTATCCTGTGTCTCCGACGCTCTCCTCGCGCTCTTTTATCCTGTCTCTCCGCTCTCCTCGTGCTCTTTTATCCTGTGTCTCCGCCGTTCTCTTCGTGCTCTTTTACCCTGTGTCTCCGCTCTCCTCACGCTCTTTTATCCTGTGTCTCCGCCGCTCTCCTCGCGCTCTTTTATCCTGTGTCTCTGCCGCTCTCCTCACGCTCTTTTATCCTGTGTCTCTGCCGCTCTCCTCGTGCTCTTTTATCCTGTGTCTCCGCCGCTCTCCTCACACTCTTTTATCCTGTGTCTCCACTCTCCTCGCGCTCTTTTATCCTGTGTCTCCGCTCTCCTCGTGCTCTTTTATCCTGTGTCTCCGCCGCTCTCCTCGTGCTCTTTTATCCTGTGTCTCTGCCGCTCTCCACGCGCTCTTTTATCCTGTGTCTCTGCTCTCCTCGCGCTCTTTTATCCTGTGTCTCCCCCGCTCTCCTCGCGCTCTTTTATCCTGTGTCTCCGCTCTCCTCGTGCTCTTTTATCCTGTGTCTCCGCCGCTCTCCTCGCGCTCTTTTATCCTGTGTCTCCGCTCTCCTCGCGCTCTTTTATCCTGTGTCTCCACTCTCCTCGCGCTCTTTTATCCTGTGTCTCCGCTCTCCTCACGCTCTTTTATCCTGTGTCTCCGCCGCTCTCCTCGCGCTCTTTTATCCTGTGTCTCCGCTCTCCTCGCGCTCTTTTATCCTGTGTCACCGCCGCTCTCCTCGCGCTCTTTTATCCTGTGTCTCCGCTCTCCTCGCGCTCTTTTATCCTGTGTCTCCGCTCTCCTCGTGCTCTTTTATCCTGTGTCTCCGCTCTCCTCGCGCTCTTTTATCCTGTGTCTCCGCCGCTCTCCTCGTGCTCTTTTATCCTGTGTCTCCGCTCTCCTCGCGCTCTTTTATCCTGTGTCTCTGCTCTCCTCGCGCTCTTTTATCCTGTGTCTCCGCCGCTCTCCTCGCGCTCTTTTATCCTGTGTCTCCGCTCTCCTCGCGCTCTTTTATCCTGTGTCTCCGCTCTCCTCGTGCTCTTTTATCCCGTGTCTCCACCGCTCTCCTCGCGCTCTTTTATCCTGTGTCTCCGCTCTCCTCGTGCTCTTTTATCCTGTGTCCCCGCTCTCCTCGTGCTCTTTTATCCTGTGTCTCCGCTCTCCTCGCGCTCTTTTATCCTGTGTCTCCGCCGCTCTCCTCGCGCTCTTTTATCCTGTGTCTCCGCTCTCCTCGCGCTCTTTTATCCTGTGTCTCCGCTCTCCTCGCGCTCCTTTATCCTGTGTCTCCGCCGCTCTCCTCGCGCTCTTTTATCCTGTGTCTCCGCTCTCCTCGCGCTCTTTTATCCTGTGTCTCCGCCGCTCTCCTCACGCTCTTTTATCCTGTGTCTCCGCTCTCCTCGTGCTCTTTTATCCTGTGTCTCCGCTCTCCTCGTGCTCTTTTATCCTGTGTCCCCGCTCTCCTCGCGCTCTTTTATCCTGTGTGTCCGCTCTCCTCGTGCTCTTTTATCCTGTGTCTCCGCTCTCCTCGCGCTCTTTTATCCTGTGTCTCCGCCGCTCTCCTCGCGCTCTTTTATCCTGTGTCTCCGCCGCTCTCCTCGCGCTCTTTTATCCTGTGTCTCCGCTCTCCTTGCGCTCTTTTATCCTGTGTCTCCGCTCTCCTCGCGCTCTTTTATCCTGTGTCTCCGCTCTCCTCGCGCTCTTTTATCCTGTGTCTCCGCTCTCCTCGCGCTCTTTTATCCTGTGTCTCCGCTCTCCTCGCGCTCTTTTATCCTGTGTCTCCGCCGCTCTCTGCGCTCTTTTATCCTGTGTCTCCGCCGCTCTCCTCGCGCTCTTTTATCCTGTGTCTCCGCTCTCCTCACGCTCTTTTATCCTGTGTCTCCGCCGCCCTCCTCGCGCTCTTTTATCCTGTGTCTCCGCCGACCTCCTCGCGCTCTTTTATCCTGTGTCTCCGCTCTCCTCACGCTCTTTTATCATGTGTCTCCGCCGCTCTCCTCGTGCTCTTTTATCCTGTGTCTCCGCTCTGCTCACGCTCTTTTATCCTGTGTCTCCGCCGCTCTCCATGCGCACTTTTATCCTGTGTCTCCGCTCTCCTCGCGCTCTTTTATCCTGTGTCTCCGCTCTCCTCGCGCTCTTTTATCCTGTGTCTACGCCGCTCTCCTCGCGCTCTTTTATCCTGTGTCTCCGCTCTCCTCGTGCTCTTTTATCCTGTGTCTCCGCTCTCCTCGCGCTCTTTTATCCTGTGTCTCCGCCGCTCTCCTCGTGCTCTTTTATCCTGTGTCTCCGCTCTCCTCGCTCTCTTTTATCCTGTGTCTCCGCCGCTCTCCTCGCGCTCTTTTATCCTGTGTCTCCGCCGCTCTCCTCGTGCTCTTTTATCCTGTGTCTCCGCCGCTCTCCTCGCGCTCTTTTATCCTGTGTCTCCGCTCTCCTCGCGCTCTTTTATCCTGTGTCTCCGCCGCTCTCCTTGTGCTCTTTTATCCTGTGTCTCCGCTCTCCTCGCGCTCTTTTATCCTGTGTCTACGCCGCTCTCCTCGCGCTCTTTTATCCTGTGTCTCCGCTCTCCTCGTGCTCTTTTATCCTGTGTCTCCGCTCTCCTCGCGCTCTTTTATCCTGTGTCTCCGCCGCTCTCCTCGTGCTCTTTTATCCTGTGTCTCCGCTCTCCTCGCTCTCTTTTATCCTGTGTCTCCACCGCTCTCCTCGCGCTCTTTTATCCTGTGTCTCCGCCGCTCTCCTCGTGCTCTTTTATCCTGTGTCTCCGCCGCTCTCCTCGCGCTCTTTTATCCTGTGTCTCCGCCGCTCTCCTCGCGCTCTTTTATCCTGTGTCTCCGCTCTCCTCGCGCTCTTTTATCCTGTGTCTCCGCTCTCCTCGCGCTCTTTTATCCTGTGTCTCCGCTCTCCTCGCGCTCTTTTATCCTGTGTCTCCCCCGCTCTCCTCGCGCTCTTTTATCCTGTGTCTCCGCTCTCCTCGCGCTCTTTTATCCTGTGTCTCTGCCACTCTCCTCGTGCTCTTTTATCCTGTGTCTCCGCTCTCCTCGCGCTCTTTTATCCTGTGTCTCCCCCGCTCTCCTCGCGCTCTTTTATCCTGTGTCTCCGCTCTCCTCGCGCTCTTTTATCCTGTGTCTCCGCTCTCCTCGCGCTCTTTTATCCTGTGTCTCCGCTCTCCTCGCGCTCTTTTATCCTGTGTCTCCGCTCTCCTCGCGCTCTTTTATCCTGTGTCTCCGTCGCTCTCCTCGTGCTCTTTTATCCTGTGTCTCCGCTCTCCTCGCGCTCTTTTATCCTGTGTCTCCGCTCTCCTCGCGCTCTTTTATCCTGTGTCTCCCCCGCTCTCCTCGCGCTCTTTTATCCTGTGTCTCCGCTCTCCTCGCGCTCTTTTATCCTGTGTCTCCGCTCTCCTCGCGCTCTTTTATCCTGTGTCTCCGCTCTCCTCGCGCTCTTTTATCCTGTGTCTCCGCTCTCCTCGCGCTCTTTTATCCTGTGTCTCCGCTCTCCTCGCGCTCTTTTATCCTGTGTCTCCGCCGCTCTCCTCGCGCTCTTTTATCCTGTGTCTCCGCTCTCCTCGCGCTCTTTTATCCTGTGTCTCCGCCGCTCTCTTCGCGCTCTTTTATCCTGTCTCTCCGCCACTCTCCTCGCGCTCTTTTATCCTGTGTCTCCGCTCTCCTTGCGCTCTTTTATCCTGTGTCTCCGCTCTACTCGTGCTCTTTTTTCCTGTGTCTCCGCTCTCCTCGCGCTCTTTTATCCTGTGTATCCGCTCTCCTCGCGCTCTTTTATCCTGTGTCTCCGCTCTCCTCGCGCTCTTTTATCCTGTGTCTCTGCCGCTCTCCTCGCGCTCTTTTATCCTGTGTCTCCGCTCTCCTCGCGCTCTTTTATCCTGTGTCTCCGCTCACCTCGTGCTCTTTTATCCTGTGTCTCCGCTCTCCTCGTGCTCTTTTATCCCGTGTCTCCACTCTCCTCGTGCTCTTTTATCCTGTGTCTCCGCTCTCCTCACGCACTTTTATCCTGTGTCTCCGCTCTCCTCGCGCTCTTTTATTCTGTGTCTCCGCTCTCCTCGCGCTCTTTTATCCTGTGTCTCCGCTCTCCTCGCGCTCTTTTATCCTGTGTCTCTGCTCTCCTCGCGCTCTTTTATCCTGTGTCTTCTCCGCTCTCCTCGCGCTCTTTTATCCTGTGTCTCCGCTCTCCTCGCGCTCTTTTATCCTGTGTCTTCTCCGCTCTCCTCGCGCTCTTTTATCCTGTGTCTCCGCTCTCCTCACGCTCTTTTATCCTGTGTCTCCGCTCTCCTCGTGTTCTTTTATCCTGTGTCTCCGCTCTCCTCGCGCTCTTTTATCCTGTGTCTCCGCTCTCCTCGCGCTCTTTTATCCTGTGTCTCCGCTCTCCTCGCGCTCTTTTATCCTGTGTCTCCGCTCTCCTCGCGCTCTTTTATCCTGTGTCTCCGCCGCTCTCCTCATGCTCTTTTATCCTGTGTCTCCGCTCTGCTCGCGCTCTTTTATCCTGTGTCTCCGCTCTCCTCGCGCTCTTTTATCCTGTGTCTCCGCTTTCCTCGCGCTCTTTTATCCTGTGTCTCCGCTCTCCTCGCGCTCTTTTATCCTGTGTCTCTGCTCTCCTCGCGCTCTTTTATCCTGTGTCTCCGCTCTCCTCGCGCTCTTTTATCCTGTGTCTCCGCTCTCCTCGCGCTCTTTTATCCTGTGTCTCCGCTCTCCTCGCGCTCTTTTATCCTGTGTCTCCGCTCTCCTCACGCTCTTTTATCCTGTGTCTCCGCTCTCCTCGCGCTCTTTTATCCTGTGTCTCCGTCGCTCTCCTCGCGCTCTTTTATCCCGTGTCTCCGCTCTCCTCACGCTCTTTTATCCTGTGTCCCTGCCGCTCTCCTCGCGCTCTTTTATCCTGTGTCTCCGCCGCTCTCCTCGCGCTCTTTTATCCTGTGTCTCTGCTCTCCTCGTGCTCTTTTATCCTGTGTCTCCGCCGCTCTCCTCGCGCTCTTTTATCCTGTGTCTCCGTCGCTCTCCTCGCGCTCTTTTATCCTGTGTCTCTGCTCTCCTCGCGCTCTTTTATCCTGTGTCTCCGCTCTCCTCGTGCTCTTTTATACTGTGTCTCCACTCTCCTCGCGCTCTTTAATCCTGTGTCTCCGCCGCTCTCCTCGCGCTCTTTTATCCTGTGTCTCCGCCGCTCTCCTCGTGCTCTTTTACCCTGTGTCTCCGCTCTCCTCGCGCTCTTTTATCCTGTGTCTCCGCTCTCCTCGCACGTTTTTATCCTGTGTCTCCGCTCTCCTCGCGCTCTTTTATCCTGTGTCTCCGCTCTCCTCGCGCTCTTTTATCCTGTGTCTCCGCTCTCCTCGCGCTCTTTTATCCTGTGTCTCCGCCGCTCTCCTCGCGCTCTTTTATCCTGTGTCTCCGCTCTCCTCGCGCTCTTTTATCCTGTGTCTCCGCCGCTCTCTTCGCGCTCTTTTATCCTGTCTCTCCGCCACTCTCCTCGCGCTCTTTTATCCTGTGTCTCCGCTCTCCTTGCGCTCTTTTATCCTGTGTCTCCGCTCTCCTCGTGCTCTTTTTTCCTGTGTCTCCGCTCTCCTCGCGCTCTTTTATCCTGTGTATCCGCTCTCCTCGCGCTCTTTTATCCTGTGTCTCCGCTCTCCTCGCGCTCTTTTATCCTGTGTCTCTGCCGCTCTCCTCGCGCTCTTTTATCCTGTGTCTCCGCTCTCCTCGCGCTCTTTTATCCTGTGTCTCCGCTCACCTCGTGCTCTTTTATCCTGTGTCTCCGCTCTCCTCGTGCTCTTTTATCCCGTGTCTCCACTCTCCTCGTGCTCTTTTATCCTGTGTCTCCGCTCTCCTCACGCACTTTTATCCTGTGTCTCCGCTCTCCTCGCGCTCTTTTATTCTGTGTCTCCGCTCTCCTCGCGCTCTTTTATCCTGTGTCTCCGCTCTCCTCGCGCTCTTTTATCCTGTGTCTCTGCTCTCCTCGCGCTCTTTTATCCTGTGTCTTCTCCGCTCTCCTCGCGCTCTTTTATCCTGTGTCTCCGCTCTCCTCGCGCTCTTTTATCCTGTGTCTTCTCCGCTCTCCTCGCGCTCTTTTATCCTGTGTCTCCGCTCTCCTCACGCTCTTTTATCCTGTGTCTCCGCTCTCCTCGTGTTCTTTTATCCTGTGTCTCCGCTCTCCTCGCGCTCTTTTATCCTGTGTCTCCGCTCTCCTCGCGCTCTTTTATCCTGTGTCTCCGCTCTCCTCGCGCTCTTTTATCCTGTGTCTCCGCTCTCCTCGCGCTCTTTTATCCTGTGTCTCCGCCGCTCTCCTCGTGCTCTTTTATCCTGTGTCTCCGCTCTGCTCGCGCTCTTTTATCCTGTGTCTCCGCTCTCCTCGCGCTCTTTTATCCTGTGTCTCCGCTTTCCTCGCGCTCTTTTATCCTGTGTCTCCGCTCTCCTCGCGCTCTTTTATCCTGTGTCTCTGCTCTCCTCGCGCTCTTTTATCCTGTGTCTCCGCTCTCCTCGCGCTCTTTTATCCTGTGTCTCCGCTCTCCTCGCGCTCTTTTATCCTGTGTCTCCGCTCTCCTCGCGCTCTTTTATCCTGTGTCTCCGCTCTCCTCACGCTCTTTTATCCTGTGTCTCCGCTCTCCTCGCGCTCTTTTATCCTGTGTCTCCGTCGCTCTCCTCGCGCTCTTTTATCCCGTGTCTCCGCTCTCCTCACGCTCTTTTATCCTGTGTCCCTGCCGCTCTCCTCGCGCTCTTTTATCCTGTGTCTCCGCCGCTCTCCTCGCGCTCTTTTATCCTGTGTCTCTGCTCTCCTCGTGCTCTTTTATCCTGTGTCTCCGCCGCTCTCCTCGCGCTCTTTTATCCTGTGTCTCCGCCGCTCTCCTCGCGCTCTTTTATCCTGTGTCTCTGCTCTCCTCGCGCTCTTTTATCCTGTGTCTCCGCTCTCCTCGTGCTCTTTTATCCTGTGTCTCCACTCTCCTCGCGCTCTTTAATCCTGTGTCTCCGCCGCTCTCCTCGCGCTCTTTTATCCTGTGTCTCTGCCGCTCTCCTCGCGCACTTTTATCCTGTGTCTCCGCTCTCCTCGCGCTCTTTTATCCTGTGTCTCCGCTCTCCTCGTGCTCTTTTATCCTGTGTCTCCGCCGCTCTCCTCGCGCTCTTTTATCCTGTGTCTCCGCCGCTCTCCTCGTGCTCTTTTACCCTGTGTCTCCGCTCTCCTCGCGCTCTTTTATCCTGTGTCTCCGCTCTCCTCGCGCGTTTTTATCCTGTGTCTCCGCCGCTCTCCTCGCGCTCTTTTATCCTGTGTCTCCGCTCTCCTCGCGCTTTTATCCTGTGTCTCCGCCGCTCTCCTCGCGCTCTTTTATCCTGTGTCTCCGCTCTCCTCGCGCTCTTTTATTCTGTGTCTCCGCTCTCCTCGCGCTCTTTTATCCTGTGTCTCCGCCGCTCTCCTCGCGCTCTTTTATCCTGTGTCTCCGCTCTCCTCGCGCTCTTTTATCCTGTGTCTCCGGCGCTCTCCTCACACTCTTTTATCCTGTGTCTCCGCTCTCCTCGCGCTCTTTTATCCTGTGTCTCCGCTCTCCTCGCGCTCTTTTATCCTGTGTCTCCGCTCTCCTCGCGCTCTTTTATCCTGTGTCTCCGCTCTCCTCGCGCTCTTTTATCCTGTGTCTCCGCTCTCCTCGCGCTCTTTTATCCTGTGTCTCCGCCGCTCTCCTCGCGCTCTTTTATCCTGTGTCTCCGCTCTCCTCGCGCTCTTTTATCCTGTGTCTCCGCCGCTCTCCTCGCGCTCTTTTATCCTGTCTCTCCGCCACTCTCCTCGCGCTCTTTTATCCTGTGTCTCCGCTCTCCTCGCGCTCTTTTATCCTGTGTCTCCGCTCTCCTCGCGCTCTTTTATCCTGTGTCTTCTCCGCTCTCCTCGCGCTCTTTTATCCTGTGTCTCTGCTCTCCTCACGCTCTTTTATCCTGTGTCTCCGCTCTCCTCGTGTTCTTTTATCCTGTGTCTCCGCTCTCTTCGCGCTCTTTTATCCTGTGTCTCCGCTCTCCTCGTGCTCTTTTATCCTGTGTCTCTGCTCTCCTCGCGCTCTTTTATCCTGTGTCTTCTCCGCTCTCCTCGCGCTCTTTTATCCTGTGTCTCCGCTCTCCTCGCGCTCTTTTATCCTGTGTCTCCGCTCTCCTCGCGCTCTTTTATCCTGTGTCTCCGCTCTCCTCACACTCTTTTATCCTGTGTCTCCGCTCTCCTCGCGCTCTTTTATCCTGTGTCTCCGTCGCTCTCCTCGCGCTCTTTTATCCCGTGTCTCCGCTCTCTTCACGCTCTTTTATTCTGTGTCTCCGCTCTCCTCGCGCTCTTTTATCCTGTGTCTCCGCTCTCCTCGCGCTCTTTTATCCTGTGTCTCCGCTCTCCTCGTGCTCTTTTATCCTGTGTCTCCGCCGCTCTCCTCGTGTTCTTTTATCCTGTGTCTCCGCCGCTCTCCTCGCGCTCTTTTATCCTGTGTCTCCGCTTTCCTCGCGCTCTTTTATCCTGTGTCCCTGCCGCTCTCCTCGCGCTCTTTTATCCTGTGTCTCCGCCGCTCTCCACGCGCTCTTTTATCCTGTGTCTCCGCCGCTCTCCTCGCGCTCTTTTATCCTGTGTCTCTGCTCTCCTCGTGCTCTTTTATCCTGTGTCTCCGCCGCTCTCCTCGCGCTCTTTTATCCTGTGTCTCCGCCGCTCTCCTCGCGCTCTTTTATCCTGTGTCTCTGCTCTCCTCGCGCTCTTTTATCCTGTGTCTCCGCTCTCCTCGTGCTCTTTTATCCTGTGTCTCCACTCTCCTCGCGCTCTTTAATCCTGTGTCTCCGCCGCTCTCCTCGCGCTCTTTTATCCTGTGTCTCTGCCGCTCTCCTCGCGCACTTTTATCCTGTGTCTCCGCTCTCCTCGCGCTCTTTTATCCTGTGTCTCCGCCGCTCTCCTCGCGCTCTTTTATCCTGTGTCTCCGCCGCTCTCCTCGTGCTCTTTTACCCTGTGTCTCCGCTCTCCTCGCGCTCTTTTATCCTGTGTCTCCGCTCTCCTCGCGCGTTTTTATCCTGTGTCTCCGCCGCTCTCCTCGCGCTCTTTTATCCTGTGTCTCCGCTCTCCTCGCGCTCTTTTATCCTGTGTCTCCGCCGCTCTCCTCGCGCTCTTTTATCCTGTGTCTCCGCTCTCCTCGCGCTCTTTTATTCTGTGTCTCCGCTCTCCTCGCGCTCTTTTATCCTGTGTCTCCGCCGCTCTCCTCGCGCTCTTTTATCCTGTGTCTCCGCTCTCCTCGCGCTCTTTTATCCTGTGTCTCCGGCGCTCTCCTCACACTCTTTTATCCTGTGTCTCCGCTCTCCTCGCGCTCTTTTATCCTGTGTCTCCGCCGCTCTCCTCACACTCTTTTATCCTGTGTCTCCGCCGCTCTCATCACGCTCTTTTATTCTGTGTCTCCGCTCTCCTCGTGTTCTTTTATCCTGTGTCTCCGCTCTCCTCGCGCTCTTTTATCCTGTGTCTCTGCTCTCCTCGCGCTCTTTTATCCTGTGTCTCCGCTCTCCTCGCGCTCTTTTATCCTGTGTCTCCGCTCTCCTCGCGCTCTTTTATCCTGTGTCTCCGCTCTCCTCGCGCTCTTTTATCCTGTGTCTCCGCTCTCCTCACGCTCTTTTATCCTGTGTCTCCGCTCTCCTCGCGCTCTTTTATCCTGTGTCTCCGTCGCTCTCCTCGCGCTCTTTTATCCCGTGTCTACGCTCTCCTCGCGCTCTTTTATTCTGTGTCTCCGCTCTCCTCGCGCTCTTTTATCCTGTGTCTCCGCTCTCCTCGCGCTCTTTTATCCTGTGTCTCCGCTCTCCTCGCGCTCTTTTATCCTGTGTCTCCACCGCTCTCCTCGTGTTCTTTTATCCTGTGTCTCCGCCGCTCTCCTCGCGCTCTTTTATCCTGTGTCTCCGCTTTCCTCGCGCTCTTTTATCCTGTGTCCCTGCTGCTCTCCTCGCGCTCTTTTATCCTGTGTCTCCGCCGCTCTCCACGCGCTCTTTTATCCTGTGTCTCCGCCGCTCTCCTCGCGCTCTTTTATCCTGTGTCTCTGCTCTCCTCGTGCTCTTTTATCCTGTGTCTCCGCCGCTCTCCTCGCGCTCTTTTATCCTGTGTCTCCGCCGCTCTCCTCGCGCTCTTTTATCCTGTGTCTCTGCTCTCCTCGCGCTCTTTTATCCTGTGTCTCCGCTCTCCTCGTGCTCTTTTATCCTGTGTCTCCACTCTCCTCGCGCTCTTTAATCCTGTGTCTCCGCCGCTCTCCTCGCGCTCTTTTATCCTGTGTCTCTGCCGCTCTCCTCGCGCACTTTTATCCTGTGTCTCCGCTCTCCTCGCGCTCTTTTATCCTGTGTCTCCGCTCTCCTCGTGCTCTTTTATCCTGTGTCTCCGCCGCTCTCCTCGCGCTCTTTTATCCTGTGTCTCCGCCGCTCTCCTCGTGCTCTTTTACCCTGTGTCTCCGCTCTCCTCGCGCTCTTTTATCCTGTGTCTCCGCTCTCCTCGCGCGTTTTTATCCTGTGTCTCCGCCGCTCTCCTCGCGCTCTTTTATCCTGTGTCTCCGCTCTCCTCGTGCTCTTTTATCCTGTGTCTCCGCCGCTCTCCTCGCGCTCTTTTATCCTGTGTCTCCGCTCTCCTCGCGCTCTTTTATTCTGTGTCTCCGCTCTCCTCGCGCTCTTTTATCCTGTGTCTCCGCCGCTCTCCTCGCGCTCTTTTATCCTGTGTCTCCGCTCTCCTCGCGCTCTTTCATCCTGTGTCTCCGCCGCTCTCCTCGCGCTCTTTTATCCTGTGTCTCCGCTCTCCTCGTGCTCTTTTATCCTGTGTCTCTGCTCTCCTCGTGCTCTTTTACCCTGTGTCTCCGCTCTCCTCGCGCTCTTTTATCCTGTGTCTCCGCGGCTCTCCTCGCGCTCTTTTATCCTGTGTCTCTGCCGCTCTCCTCACGCTCTTTTATCCTGTGTCTCTGCTGCTCTCCTCGTGCTCTTTTATCCTGTGTCTCCGCCGCTCTCCTCACGCTCTTTTATCCTGTGTCTCCACTCTCCTCGCGCTCTTTTATCCTGTGTCTCCGCTCTCCTCGTGCTCTTTTATCCTGTGTCTCCGCCGCTCTCCTCGTGCTCTTTTATCCTGTGTCTCTGCCGCTCTCCACGCGCTCTTTTATCCTGTGTCTCTGCTCTCCTCGCGCTCTTTTATCCTGTGTCTCTGCTCTCCTCACGCTCTTTTATCCTGTGTCTCCCCCGCTCTCCTCGCGCTCTTTTATCCTGTGTCTCCGCTCTCCTCGTGCTCTTTTATCCTGTGTCTCCGCCGCTCTCCTCGCGCTCTTTTATCCTGTGTCTCCGCTCTCCTCGCGCTCTTTTATCCTGTGTCTCCGCTCTCCTCGCGCTCTTTTATCCTGTGTCTCCGCTCTCCTCATGCTCTTTTATCCTGTGTCTCCGCCGCTCTCCTCGTGCTCTTTTATCCTGTGTCTCCGCTCTCCTCGCGCTCTTTTATCCTGTGTCTCCGCCGCTCTCCGCGCTCTTTTATCCTGTGTCTCCGCTCTCCTCGCGCTCTTTTATCCTGTGTCTCCGCTCTCCTCGTGCTCTTTTATCCTGTGTCTCCGCTCTCCTCGCGCTCTTTTATCCTGTGTCTCCGCCGCTCTCCTCGTGCTCTTTTATCCTGTGTCTCCGCTCTCCGCGCTCTTTTATCCTGTGTCTCCGCCGCTCTCCTCGCGCTCTTTTATCCTGTGTCTCCGCTCTCCTCGTGCTCTTTTATCCTGTGTCTCCGCTCTCCTCGTGCTCTTTTACCCTGTGTCTCCGCTCTCCTCGCGCTCTTTTATCCTGTGTCTCCGCGGCTCTCCTCGCGCTCTTTTATCCTGTGTCTCTGCCGCTCTCCTCACGCTCTTTTATCCTGTGTCTCTGCTGCTCTCCTCGTGCTCTTTTATCCTGTGTCTCCGCCGCTCTCCTCACGCTGTTTTATCCTGTGTCTCCACTCTCCTCGCGCTCTTTTATCCTGTGTCTCCGCTCTCCTCGTGCTCTTTTATCCTGTGTCTCCGCCGCTCTCCTCGTGCTCTTTTATCCTGTGTCTCTGCCGCTCTCCACGCGCTCTTTTATCCTGTGTCTCTGCTCTCCTCGCGCTCTTTTATCCTGTGTCTCTGCTCTCCTCACGCTCTTTTATCCTGTGTCTCCCCCGCTCTCCTCGCGCTCTTTTATCCTGTGTCTCCGCTCTCCTCGTGCTCTTTTATCCTGTGTCTCCGCCGCTCTCCTCGCGCTCTTTTATCCTGTGTCTCCGCTCTCCTCGCGCTCTTTTATCCTGTGTCTCCGCTCTCCTCGCGCTCTTTTATCCTGTGTCTCCGCTCTCCTCACGCTCTTTTATCCTGTGTCTCCGCCGCTCTCCTCGTGCTCTTTTATCCTGTGTCTCCGCTCTCCTCGCGCTCTTTTATCCTGTGTCTCCGCCGCTCTCCGCGCTCTTTTATCCTGTGTCTCCGCTCTCCTCGCGCTCTTTTATCCTGTGTCTCCGCTCTCCTCGTGCTCTTTTATCCTGTGTCTCCGCTCTCCTCGCGCTCTTTTATCCTGTGTCTCCGCCGCTCTCCTCGTGCTCTTTTATCCTGTGTCTCCGCTCTCCTCGCGCTCTTTTATTCTGTGTCTCCGCTCTCCTCGCGCTCTTTTATCCTGTGTCTCCGCCGCTCTCCTCGCGCTCTTTTATCCTGTGTCTCCGCTCTCCTCGCGCTCTTTTATCCTGTGTCTCCGCTCTCCTCGTGCTCTTTTATCCTGTGTCTCCGCCGCTCTCCTCGCGCTCTTTTATCCTGTGTCTCCGCCGCTCTCCTCGTGCTCTTTTACCCTGTGTCTCCGCTCTCCTCGCGCTCTTTTATCCTGTGTCTCCGCTCTCCTCACGCGTTTTTATCCTGTGTCTCCGCCGCTCTCCTCGCGCTCTTTTATCCCGTGTCTCCGCCGCTCTCCTCGCGCTCTTTTATGCTGTGTCTCCGCTCTCCTCGTGCTCTTTTATCCTGTGTCCCCGCTCTCCTCATGCTCTTTTATCCTGTGTCTCCGCTCTCCTCGCGCTCTTTTATCCTGTGTCTCCGCCGCTCTCCTCGCGCTCTTTTATCCTGTGTCTCCGCTCTCCTCGCGCTCTTTTATCCTGTGTCTCCGCTCTCCTCGCGCTCTTTTATCCTGTGTCTCCGCCGCTCTCCTCGCGCTCTTTTATCCTGTGTCTCCGCTCTCCTCGCGCTCTTTTATCCTGTGTCTCCGCCGCTCTCCTCACGCTCTTTTATCCTGTGTCTCCGCTCTCCTCGCGCTCTTTTATCCTGTGTCTCCGCTCTCCTCGTGTTCTTTTATCCTGTGTCTCCGCTCTCCTCGCGCTCTTTTATCCTGTGTCTCCGCCGCTCTCCTCGCTCTTTTATCCTGTGTCTCCGCCGCTCTCCGCGCTCTTTTATCCTGTGTCTCTGCCACTCTCCTCGCGCTCTTTTAACCTGTGTCTCCGCCGCTCTCCTCACGCTCTTTTATCCTGTGTCTCCGCCGCTCTCCTCGCGCTCTTTTATCCTGTGTCCCCGCCGCTCTCCTCGCGCTCTTTTATCCTGTGTCTCCGCCGCTCTCCTCGCGCTCTTTTATCCTGTGTCTCCGCTCTCCTCGCGTTCTTTTATCCTGTGTCTCCCCCGCTCTCCTCGCGCTCTTTTATCCTGTGTCTCCGCCGCTCTCGGCGCTCTTTTATCCTGTGTCTCCGACGCTCTCCTCGCGCTCTTTTATCCTGTGTCTCCGCTCTCCTCGTGCTCTTTTATCCTGTGTCTCCGCCGTTCTCTTCGTGCTCTTTTACCCTGTGTCTCCGCTCTCCTCACGCTCTTTTATCCTGTGTCTCCGCCGCTCTCCTCGCGCTCTTTTATCCTGTGTCTCTGCCGCTCTCCTCACGCTCTTTTATCCTGTGTCTCTGCCGCTCTCCTCGTGCTCTTTTATCCTGTGTCTCCGCCGCTCTCCTCACGCTCTTTTATCCTGTGTCTCCACTCTCCTCGCGCTCTTTTATCCTGTGTCTCCGCTCTCCTCGTGCTCTTTTATCCTGTGTCTCCGCCGCTCTCCTCGTGCTCTTTTATCCTGTGTCTCTGCCGCTCTCCACGCGCTCTTTTATCCTGTGTCTCTGCTCTCCTCGCGCTCTTTTATCCTGTGTCTCCCCCGCTCTCCTCGCGCTCTTTTATCCTGTGTCTCCGCTCTCCTCGTGCTCTTTTATCCTGTGTCTCCGCCGCTCTCCTCGCGCTCTTTTATCCTGTGTCTCCGCTCTCCTCGCGCTCTTTTATCCTGTGTCTCCACTCTCCTCGCGCTCTTTTATCCTGTGTCTCCGCTCTCCTCACGCTCTTTTATCCTGTGTCTCCGCCGCTCTCCTCGCGCTCTTTTATCCTGTGTCTCCGCTCTCCTCGCGCTCTTTTATCCTGTGTCTCCGCCGCTCTCCTCGCGCTCTTTTATCCTGTGTCTCCGCTCTCCTCGCGCTCTTTTATCCTGTGTCTCCGCTCTCCTCGTGCTCTTTTATCCTGTGTCTCCGCTCTCCTCGCGCTCTTTTATCCTGTGTCTCCGCCGCTCTCCTCGTGCTCTTTTATCCTGTGTCTCCGCTCTCCTCGCGCTCTTTTATCCTGTGTCTCTGCTCTCCTCGCGCTCTTTTATCCTGTGTCTCCGCCGCTCTCCTCGCGCTCTTTTATCCTGTGTCTCCGCTCTCCTCGCGCTCTTTTATCCTGTGTCTCCGCTCTCCTCGTGCTCTTTTATCCCGTGTCTCCACCGCTCTCCTCGCGCTCTTTTATCCTGTGTCTCCGCTCTCCTCGTGCTCTTTTATCCTGTGTCCCCGCTCTCCTCGTGCTCTTTTATCCTGTGTCTCCGCTCTCCTCGCGCTCTTTTATCCTGTGTCTCCGCCGCTCTCCTCGCGCTCTTTTATCCTGTGTCTCCGCTCTCCTCGCGCTCTTTTATCCTGTGTCTCCGCTCTCCTCGCGCTCCTTTATCCTGTGTCTCCGCCGCTCTCCTCGCGCTCTTTTATCCTGTGTCTCCGCTCTCCTCGCGCTCTTTTATCCTGTGTCTCCGCCGCTCTCCTCACGCTCTTTTATCCTGTGTCTCCGCTCTCCTCGTGCTCTTTTATCCTGTGTCTCCGCTCTCCTCGTGCTCTTTTATCCTGTGTCCCCGCTCTCCTCGCGCTCTTTTATCCTGTGTCTCCGCTCTCCTCGTGCTCTTTTATCCTGTGTCTCCGCTCTCCTCGCGCTCTTTTATCCTGTGTCTCCGCCGCTCTCCTCGCGCTCTTTTATCCTGTGTCTCCGCCGCTCTCCTCGCGCTCTTTTATCCTGTGTCTCCGCTCTCCTTGCGCTCTTTTATCCTGTGTCTCCGCTCTCCTCGCGCTCTTTTATCCTGTGTCTCCGCTCTCCTCGCGCTCTTTTATCCTGTGTCTCCGCTCTCCTCGCGCTCTTTTATCCTGTGTCTCCGCTCTCCTCGCGCTCTTTTATCCTGTGTCTCCGCCGCTCTCTGCGCTCTTTTATCCTGTGTCTCCGCCGCTCTCCTCGCGCTCTTTTATCCTGTGTCTCCGCTCTCCTCGCGCTCTTTTATCCTGTGTCTCCGCCGCCCTCCTCGCGCTCTTTTATCCTGTGTCTCCGCCGACCTCCTCGCGCTCTTTTATCCTGTGTCTCCGCTCTCCTCACGCTCTTTTATCATGTGTCTCCGCCGCTCTCCTCGTGCTCTTTTATCCTGTGTCTCCGCTCTGCTCACGCTCTTTTATCCTGTGTCTCCGCCGCTCTCCATGCGCACTTTTATCCTGTGTCTCCGCTCTCCTCGCGCTCTTTTATCCTGTGTCTCCGCTCTCCTCGCGCTCTTTTATCCTGTGTCTACGCCGCTCTCCTCGCGCTCTTTTATGCTGTGTCTCCGCTCTCCTCGTGCTCTTTTATCCTGTGTCTCCGCTCTCCTCGCGCTCTTTTATCCTGTGTCTCCGCCGCTCTCCTCGTGCTCTTTTATCCTGTGTCTCCGCTCTCCTCGCTCTCTTTTATCCTGTGTCTCCGCCGCTCTCCTCGCGCTCTTTTATCCTGTGTCTCCGCCGCTCTCCTCGTGCTCTTTTATCCTGTGTCTCCGCCGCTCTCCTCGCGCTCTTTTATCCTGTGTCTCCGCTCTCCTCGCGCTCTTTTATCCTGTGTCTCCGCCGCTCTCCTTGTGCTCTTTTATCCTGTGTCTCCGCTCTCCTCGCACTCTTTTATCCTGTGTCTACGCCGCTCTCCTCGCGCTCTTTTATCCTGTGTCTCCGCTCTCCTCGTGCTCTTTTATCCTGTGTCTCCGCTCTCCTCGCGCTCTTTTATCCTGTGTCATCGCCGCTCTCCTCGTGCTCTTTTATCCTGTGTCTCCGCTCTCCTCGCTCTCTTTTATCCTGTGTCTCCACCGCTCTCCTCGCGCTCTTTTATCCTGTGTCTCCGCCGCTCTCCTCGTGCTCTTTTATCCTGTGTCTCCGCCGCTCTCCTCGCGCTCTTTTATCCTGTGTCTCCGCCGCTCTCCTCGCGCTCTTTTATCCTGTGTCTCCGCTCTCCTCGCGCTCTTTTATCCTGTGTCTCCGCTCTCCTCGCGCTCTTTTATCCTGTGTCTCCGCTCTCCTCGCGCTCTTTTATCCTGTGTCTCCCCCGCTCTCCTCGCGCTCTTTTATCCTGTGTCTCCGCTCTCCTCGCGCTCTTTTATCCTGTGTCTCTGCCACTCTCCTCGTGCTCTTTTATCCTGTGTCTCCGCTCTCCTCGCGCTCTTTTATCCTGTGTCTCCGCTCTCCTCGCGCTCTTTTATCCTGTGTCTCCCCCGCTCTCCTCGCGCTCTTTTATCCTGTGTCTCCGCTCTCCTCGCGCTCTTTTATCCTGTGTCTCCGCTCTCCTCGCGCTCTTTTATCCTGTGTCTCCGCTCTCCTCGCGCTCTTTTATCCTGTGTCTCCGCTCTCCTCGCGCTCTTTTATCCTGTGTCTCCGTCGCTCTCCTCGTGCTCTTTTATCCTGTGTCTCCGCTCTCCTCGCGCTCTTTTATCCTGTGTCTCCGCTCTCCTCGCGCTCTTTTATCCTGTGTCTCCCCCGCTCTCCTCGCGCTCTTTTATCCTGTGTCTCCGCTCTCCTCGCGCTCTTTTATCCTGTGTCTCCGCTCTCCTCGCGCTCTTTTATCCTGTGTCTCCGCTCTCCTCGCGCTCTTTTATCCTGTGTCTCTGCTCTCCTCGCGCTCTTTTATCCTGTGTCTCCGCTCTCCTCGCGCTCTTTTATCCTGTGTCTCCGCCGCTCTCCTCGCGCTCTTTTATCCTGTGTCTCCGCTCTCCTCGCGCTCTTTTATCCTGTGTCTCCGCCGCTCTCTTCGCGCTCTTTTATCCTGTCTCTCCGCCACTCTCCTCGCGCTCTTTTATCCTGTGTCTCCGCTCTCCTTGCGCTCTTTTATCCTGTGTCTCCGCTCTCCTCGTGCTCTTTTTTCCTGTGTCTCCGCTCTCCTCGCGCTCTTTTATCCTGTGTATCCGCTCTCCTCGCGCTCTTTTATCCTGTGTCTCCGCTCTCCTCGCGCTCTTTTATCCTGTGTCTCTGCCGCTCTCCTCGCGCTCTTTTATCCTGTGTCTCCGCTCTCCTCGCGCTCTTTTATCCTGTGTCTCCGCTCACCTCGTGCTCTTTTATCCTGTGTCTCCGCTCTCCTCGTGCTCTTTTATCCCGTGTCTCCACTCTCCTCGTGCTCTTTTATCCTGTGTCTCCGCTCTCCTCACGCACTTTTATCCTGTGTCTCCGCTCTCCTCGCGCTCTTTTATTCTGTGTCTCCGCTCTCCTCGCGCTCTTTTATCCTGTGTCTCCGCTCTCCTCGCGCTCTTTTATCCTGTGTCTCTGCTCTCCTCGCGCTCTTTTATCCTGTGTCTTCTCCGCTCTCCTCGCGCTCTTTTATCCTGTGTCTCCGCTCTCCTCGCGCTCTTTTATCCTGTGTCTTCTCCGCTCTCCTCGCGCTCTTTTATCCTGTGTCTCCGCTCTCCTCACGCTCTTTTATCCTGTGTCTCCGCTCTCCTCGTGTTCTTTTATCCTGTGTCTCCGCTCTCCTCGCGCTCTTTTATCCTGTGTCTCCGCTCTCCTCGCGCTCTTTTATCCTGTGTCTCCGCTCTCCTCGCGCTCTTTTATCCTGTGTCTCCGCTCTCCTCGCGCTCTTTTATCCTGTGTCTCCGCCGCTCTCCTCGTGCTCTTTTATCCTGTGTCTCCGCTCTGCTCGCGCTCTTTTATCCTGTGTCTCCGCTCTCCTCGCGCTCTTTTATCCTGTGTCTCCGCTTTCCTCGCGCTCTTTTATCCTGTGTCTCCGCTCTCCTCGCGCTCTTTTATCCTGTGTCTCTGCTCTCCTCGCGCTCTTTTATCCTGTGTCTCCGCTCTCCTCGCGCTCTTTTATCCTGTGTCTCCGCTCTCCTCGCGCTCTTTTATCCTGTGTCTCCGCTCTCCTCGCGCTCTTTTATCCTGTGTCTCCGCTCTCCTCACGCTCTTTTATCCTGTGTCTCCGCTCTCCTCGCGCTCTTTTATCCTGTGTCTCCGTCGCTCTCCTCGCGCTCTTTTATCCCGTGTCTCCGCTCTCCTCACGCTCTTTTATCCTGTGTCCCTGCCGCTCTCCTCGCGCTCTTTTATCCTGTGTCTCCGCCGCTCTCCTCGCGCTCTTTTATCCTGTGTCTCTGCTCTCCTCGTGCTCTTTTATCCTGTGTCTCCGCCGCTCTCCTCGCGCTCTTTTATCCTGTGTCTCCGCCGCTCTCCTCGCGCTCTTTTATCCTGTGTCTCTGCTCTCCTCGCGCTCTTTTATCCTGTGTCTCCGCTCTCCTCGTGCTCTTTTATCCTGTGTCTCCACTCTCCTCGCGCTCTTTAATCCTGTGTCTCCGCCGCTCTCCTCGCGCTCTTTTATCCTGTGTCTCTGCCGCTCTCCTCGTGCTCTTTTACCCTGTGTCTCCGCTCTCCTCGCGCTCTTTTATCCTGTGTCTCCGCTCTCCTCGCGCGTTTTTATCCTGTGTCTCCGCCGCTCTCCTCGCGCTCTTTTATCCTGTGTCTCCGCTCTCCTCGCGCTTTTATCCTGTGTCTCCGCCGCTCTCCTCGCGCTCTTTTATCCTGTGTCTCCGCTCTCCTCGCGCTCTTTTATTCTGTGTCTCCGCTCTCCTCGCGCTCTTTTATCCTGTGTCTCCGCCGCTCTCCTCGCGCTCTTTTATCCTGTGTCTCCGCTCTCCTCGCGCTCTTTTATCCTGTGTCTCCGGCGCTCTCCTCACACTCTTTTATCCTGTGTCTCCGCTCTCCTCGCGCTCTTTTATCCTGTGTCTCCGCTCTCCTCGCGCTCTTTTATCCTGTGTCTCCGCTCTCCTCGCGCTCTTTTATCCTGTGTCTCCGCTCTCCTCGCGCTCTTTTATCCTGTGTCTCCGCTCTCCTCGCGCTCTTTTATCCTGTGTCTCCGCCGCTCTCCTCGCGCTCTTTTATCCTGTGTCTCCGCTGTCCTCGCGCTCTTTTATCCTGTGTCTCCGCCGCTCTCCTCCCGCTCTTTTATCCTGTCTCTCCGCCACTCTCCTCGCGCTCTTTTATCCTGTGTCTCCGCTCTCCTCGCGCTCTTTTATCCTGTGTCTCCGCTCTCCTCGCGCTCTTTTATCCTGTGTCTTCTCCGCTCTCCTCGCGCTCTTTTATCCTGTGTCTCCGCTCTCCTCACGCTCTTTTATCCTGTGTCTCCGCTCTCCTCGTGTTCTTTTATCCTGTGTCTCCGCTCTCCTTGCGCTCTTTTATCCTGTGTCTCCGCTCTCCTCGTGCTCTTTTATCCTGTGTCTCTGCTCTCCTCGCGCTCTTTTATCCTGTGTCTTCTCCGCTCTCCTCGCGCTCTTTTATCCTGTGTCTCCGCTCTCCTCGCGCTCTTTTATCCTGTGTCTCCGCTCTCCTCGCGCTCTTTTATCCTGTGTCTCCGCTCTCCTCACACTCTTTTATCCTGTGTCTCCGCTCTCCTCGCGCTCTTTTATCCTGTGTCTCCGTCGCTCTCCTCGCGCTCTTTTATCCCGTGTCTCCGCTCTCTTCACGCTCTTTTATTCTGTGTCTCCGCTCTCCTCGCGCTCTTTTATCCTGTGTCTCCGCTCTCCTCGCGCTCTTTTATCCTGTGTCTCCGCTCTCCTCGTGCTCTTTTATCCTGTGTCTCCGCCGCTCTCCTCGTGTTCTTTTATCCTGTGTCTCCGCCGCTCTCCTCGCGCTCTTTTATCCTGTGTCTCCGCTTTCCTCGCGCTCTTTTATCCTGTGTCCCTGCCGCTCTCCTCGCCCTCTTTTATCCTGTGTCTCCGCCGCTCTCCACGCGCTCTTTTATCCTGTGTCTCCGCCGCTCTCCTCGCGCTCTTTTATCCTGTGTCTCTGCTCTCCTCGTGCTCTTTTATCCTGTGTCTCCGCCGCTCTCCTCGCGCTCTTTTATCCTGTGTCTCCGCCGCTCTCCTCGCGCTCTTTTATCCTGTGTCTCTGCTCTCCTCGCGCTCTTTTATCCTGTGTCTCCGCTCTCCTCGTGCTCTTTTATCCTGTGTCTCCACTCTCCTCGCGCTCTTTAATCCTGTGTCTCCGCCGCTCTCCTCGCGCTCTTTTATCCTGTGTTTCTGCCGCTCTCCTCGCGCACTTTTATCCTGTGTCTCCGCTCTCCTCGCGCTCTTTTATCCTGTGTCTCCGCCGCTCTCCTCGCGCTCTTTTATCCTGTTTCTCCGCCGCTCTCCTCGTGCTCTTTTACCCTGTGTCTCCGCTCTCCTCGCGCTCTTTTATCCTGTGTCTCCGCTCTCCTCGCGCGTTTTTATCCTGTGTCTCCGCCGCTCTCCTCGCGCTCTTTTATCCTGTGTCTCCGCTCTCCTCGCGCTCTTTTATCCTGTGTCTCCGCCGCTCTCCTCGCGCTCTTTTATCCTGTGTCTCCGCTCTCCTCGCGCTCTTTTATTCTGTGTCTCCGCTCTCCTCGCGCTCTTTTATCCTGTGTCTCCGCCGCTCTCCTCGCGCTCTTTTATCCTGTGTCTCCGCTCTCCTCGCGCTCTTTTATCCTGTGTCTCCGGCGCTCTCCTCACACTCTTTTATCCTGTGTCTCCGCTCTCCTCGCGCTCTTTTATCCTGTGTCTCCGCCGCTCTCCTCACACTCTTTTATCCTGTGTCTCCGCCGCTCTCATCACGCTCTTTTATTCTGTGTCTCCGCTCTCCTCGTGTTCTTTTATCCTGTGTCTCCGCTCTCCTCGCGCTCTTTTATCCTGTGTCTCTGCTCTCCTCGCGCTCTTTTATCCTGTGTCTCCGCTCTCCTCGCGCTCTTTTATCCTGTGTCTCCGCTCTCCTCGCGCTCTTTTATCCTGTGTCTCCGCTCTCCTCGCGCTCTTTTATCCTGTGTCTCCGCTCTCCTCACGCTCTTTTATCCTGTGTCTCCGCTCTCCTCGCGCTCTTTTATCCTGTGTCTCCGTCGCTCTCCTCGCGCTCTTTTATCCCGTGTCTCCGCTCTCCTCGCGCTCTTTTATTCTGTGTCTCCGCTCTCCTCGCGCTCTTTTATCCTGTGTCTCCGCTCTCCTCGCGCTCTTTTATCCTGTGTCTCCGCTCTCCTCGCGCTCTTTTATCCTGTGTCTCCGCCGCTCTCCTCGTGTTCTTTTATCCTGTGTCTCCGCCGCTCTCCTCGCGCTCTTTTATCCTGTGTCTCCGCTTTCCTCGCGCTCTTTTATCCTGTGTCCCTGCTGCTCTCCTCGCGCTCTTTTATCCTGTGTCTCCGCCGCTCTCCACGCGCTCTTTTATCCTGTGTCTCCGCCGCTCTCCTCGCGCTCTTTTATCCTGTGTCTCTGCTCTCCTCGTGCTCTTTTATCCTGTGTCTCCGCCGCTCTCCTCGCGCTCTTTTATCCTGTGTCTCCGCCGCTCTCCTCGCGCTCTTTTATCCTGTGTCTCTGCTCTCCTCGCGCTCTTTTATCCTGTGTCTCCGCTCTCCTCGTGCTCTTTTATCCTGTGTCTCCACTCTCCTCGCGCTCTTTAATCCTGTGTCTCCGCCGCTCTCCTCGCGCTCTTTTATCCTGTGTCTCTGCCGCTCTCCTCGCGCACTTTTATCCTGTGTCTCCGCTCTCCTCGCGCTCTTTTATCCTGTGTCTCCGCTCTCCTCGTGCTCTTTTATCCTGTGTCTCCGCCGCTCTCCTCGCGCTCTTTTATCCTGTGTCTCCGCCGCTCTCCTTGTGCTCTTTTACCCTGTGTCTCCGCTCTCCTCGCGCTCTTTTATCCTGTGTCTCCGCTCTCCTCGTGCGTTTTTATCCTGTGTCTCCGCCGCTCTCCTCGCGCTCTTTTATCCTGTGTCTCCGCTCTCCTCGTGCTCTTTTATCCTGTGTCTCCGCCGCTCTCCTCGCGCTCTTTTATCCTGTGTCTCCGCTCTCCTCGCGCTCTTTTATTCTGTGTCTCCGCTCTCCTCGCGCTCTTTTATCCTGTGTCTCCGCCGCTCTCCTCGCGCTCTTTTATCCTGTGTCTCCGCTCTCCTCGCGCTCTTTCATCCTGTGTCTCCGCCGCTCTCCTCACACTCTTTTATCCTGTGTCTCCGCTCTCCTCCCGCTCTTTTATCCTGTGTCTCCGCCGCTCTCCTCACACTCTTTTATCCTGTGTCTCCGCCGCTCTCATCGCGCTCTTTTATTCTGTGTCTCCGCTCTCCTCGTGTTCTTTTATCCTGTGTCTCCGCTCTCCTCGTGCTCTTTTATCCTGTGTCTCCGCTCTCCTCGTGTTCTTTTATCCTGTGTCTCCGCTCTCCTTGCGCTCTTTTATCCTGTGTCTCCGCTCTCCTTGTAACACAACATGATGAAGTGTATTCTCAATGTGAAGGCGGGACTTTGTCTTCACAACAACTCTGTGGCGGTCATTCCGACCGATACTGTCATGGACTGATGCCCAGTTAGTAGTGGTGCTACCGAGCCACTCTTGATGATGGACATTGATGTCCCCGCCCAGAGTACATTCTGTGCCCTTGCCACCCTCAGTACTTCCTCCAAGTGGTGTTCAACATGGAGGATCACTGACTCTAAAAAATTCTCTCTGAAATGGCCTAGCAAGCCACTCAGTTGTATTAAAACACTATGAAGTCTAAAAAAAAGATTGAAACTGAACAGACCACCCAGCATCCGCTTCGGACCCAGAAACAACTACAGCAAACCAGCCCTTTCAACCCTGCAAACTCCCCCTTACTAACTTCTAGGGGCCAGTGTCAAAATTGGGAGAGCTGTCTCACAGACTAGTCAAGCAACAGCCTAACATAGTCATCCTCACGGAATCATACCTTACAGATAATGTCCCAGACACCACCATCACCATCCCTGGGTATGTCCTGTCCCACCAGCAGGACAGACCCAGCAGAGGTGGTGACACAGTGGTATACAGTCAGGAGGGAGTTGCCCTGGGAGTCCTCAACATCGACTCAGGACCCCATGAAGTCTCACGGCATCAGGTCAAACATGGACAAGGAAACCTCCTGCTGATTACCACGTACCGCCCTCCCTCAGCTGATGAATCAGTGCCTCCTCCATGTTGAACACCACTTGGCGGAAGCACTGAGGGTGGCAAGGGCACAGAATGTACTCTGGGTGGGTGACGTCAATGTCCATCACCAAGTGTGGCTCGGTAGCACCACTACTGACCGAGCTGTGCAGACCACCACACAGTCATTGTGGAGACAAAGTCCCACCTTCACATTGAGGATTCCCTCCAGCGTGTTGTGTGGTACTACCACTGTGCTAAATGGGATAGATTTCACACACATCTAGCAACTCAAGACTGGGCATCCATGAGGCGCTGTGGGATATCAGCAGCAGCAGAATTGTACTCGAACACAATCTGTAACCTCATGGCCCAGCGTACTCCCACTCTACCATTACCATCAAGTGATGGGGATCAACCCTGGTTCAATGAAGAGTGCAGGAGGGCATGCCAGGAGCAGCACCAGGCAGACCTAAAAATGAGGTGTCAACCTGGTGAAGCTGCAACAGAGGGGTACTTGCATGTCAAACAGCATAAGCAGCAAGTGATAGACAGAGCTAAGTGATCCCACAACCAACGGATCAGATCTGAGCTCTGCAGTCCTGCCACATCCAGTTGTGAATGGTGGTGGACAATTAAACAACTCACTGGAGAAGGAGGCTCCACAAATATCCCCGCCCTCAATGATGGAGGAGCTTGGGCTGACAAGTGGCAATTAACATTCACGCCACACAAATGCCAGGCAATGACCTTCTTCAACAAGAGAGAATCTAACCATCCTCCCTTGACATTCAATGGCATTATAGAGTCATAGAATTATACAGCACAGAAGGAGGTCCTTCAGCCCATCGTGTCCGTGCCAGCCAGCAAGCACTTATCTACTCTAATCCCATTTTCCAGCACTTGGCCTGTAGCCCTGTCTAAATACTTCTTAAATGTTGTGAGGGTTCCTGCCTCTACCACCTGCTCAGGCAGTTTCCAACCACCCTCAGGGTGAAAAAGGTTTTCCCTCAAACCCCCTCTAAACCTCCCGCCCCTTACCTTAAAAATATGCTCTCTGGTTATTGACACCTCTGCTAAAGGGAAAAGGTTCTTCCTATCCACCCTATCTATGCCCCCTCATAATTTTGTACACCTCTATCAGGTCCCCCCTCAGCCTTCTCGGCTCCAGGAAAAATAACCCCAGCCTATCCAGTCTCTCTTCATAGCTGAAACGCTCCAGCCCAGGCAACATCCTGGTGAATCTCCTCTGCACCCTCTCCTGTGCAATCACATCCTTCCTGTAGTGTGGCGACCAGACCAGAGGATTACAAGATGTTAAAAAGGGCAGAACCCCAGTGATTTTATGATTTTCCACATGGCAGAAGCCTGTACTGGCCATATTCTCCCCTGATCCAAGAGTGAAATCAAACAGGAAGAATATGTGCTCATGCACAGGACCGATTCTTAACTATACCTATACTAGGAAACTGAAAGGGAAGAGAATGGTGAACATGGGTTTCTTTAAACTACAGCAGTTAAATACTGACAAGTTATCTGGTTTGTAATGAGCTGTGTGAAAGGCGGTAAAAGATTGGGTCAGCTGGCTTCATTGGGAGTACTTACATAACTTCATAGCAAAGACAAGCAAAACATTCCAAATCAAACTCCAAGATAGAGAAATAGAGTTACTGTTTCAGGTAACATTATGACCTGGTCCTGCTCTAGCTGTGGCCTAACTAGCATTTTATACAGCTCCAACATAACCTCCTTGCTCTTATATTCTATGCCTCAGCTAATAAAGGCAAGTATCCCATGTGCCTTCTTAACCTCCTTATCTATCTGTGCTGCTGCCTTCAGGGATCTATGGACATGTACACCAAGGTCCCTCTGATCCTCTGTACTTCCATAAGACCATAAGACATAGGAGCAGAAATTAGGCCATTCAGCCCATCGAGTCTGCTCCACCATTCAATCATGGCTGATAAGTTTCTCAACCCCATTCTCCCGCCTTCTCCCCATAACCTTTGAACCCCTTACCAATCAAGAACCTATCTATCTCAGTCTTAAATACACTCAATGACCTGGCCTCCACAGCTTTCTGTGGCAATGAATTCCATAGATTCACCACTCTCTGGCTAAAGAGGTTTCTCCTCATCTCTGTTCTAAAAGGTCTTCCCTTTACTCTGAGGCTGTGCCCTCAGGTCCTAGTCTCTCCTACTAATGGAAACATCTCCCCCACCTCCACTTTATCCAGGCCTTTCAGTATTCTGTAAGTTTCAGTCAGATCCCCCCTCATCCTTCTAAACTCTATCAAGTATAGATCCAGAGTCTTCAAACGTTCCTCATATGTTAAGCCTTTCATTCCTGGGATCGTTCTCGTGAACCTCCTCTGGACCCTCTCCAGGGCCAGCACATCCTTCCTGAGATACGGGACCCAACATTTCTCACAATATTCTAAATGTGGTCTGACCAGAGCCTTATAAAGCCTCAGCAGCACATCCCTGCTTTTATATTCTAGTCCTCTCGAAATAAATGCCAACATTGCATTTCCCTTCCCAACTACTGACTCAACCTGCAAGTTAATCTTAAGAGAATCCTGGACTAGGACTCCCAAGTCCCTTTGCACTCCAGATTTCTGAATTCTCTCCCCATTTAGAAAATAGTCTATGCCTCTATTCTTCCTTCAAAGTGCATGACCTCACACTTCCCCACGTTGTATTCCATCTGCCATTTCTTTGCCCATTCTCCTAACCTGTCCAAATCCTTCTGCAGCCTCCCCGCCTCCTCAATACTACCTGTCCCTCCACCTATCTTTGTATCATCTTCCTAGGGTCCTACCATTCATCGTGTATTCCCTTGCTGTGTTAGTCCTCCCAAAATGCATCACCTCTCACTTCTCAGGATTAAATTCCATTTGCCACTGCTCTGCCCATCTTACCTGCCCACCTGTATTGTCCTGTAACCTAAGGCTTTCCTCCCCACTATTTATGACACCACCAATTTTCATGTCGTCTGCAAACTTACTAATCATGTCTACATCTGAGTCATAATGTACACGACAAACAGCAAGGGTCCCAGCACTGAACCCTGCGGTACGCCACTGGACACAGGCTTCCAGTCACAAAAAAGCCTTTGACCATCACCCTCTGCCTCCTGCCACTAAGCCAATTTTGGATCCAATTTACCAAATTGCCCTGGATCCCATGGGCTCTTACCTTCTTGACCATTCTCCCATGCGGGACCTTGTCAAAAGCCTTACTGAAGTCCATGTAGACTACATCAACTGCACTACCCTCATCTACACACCTAGTCACCTCCTTGAAAAATTCAATCAACTTTGTTAGACATGTTCTCCCCCTGACACAGCCATGCTGACTATCCTTGATTAATCCCTGCCTCTCCAAGTGGAGATTAATCCTGTTCCTCAGAATTTTTTTCTAATAGATTCCCTATCACTGATATTAGACTGACTGGCCTGTAATTGCCTGGTTTATCTGTACTACCTTTCTTGAATACTGGCACCATATTAGCTGTCCTGTCCTCTGGCAAGTCTCCTGTGACCAGAGAGAATGTGAAAATTAGTTTCAGAGCCCCTACAATCTCCTCCCTTGCCTTACATAGTCTGGGAAACATCACATCTGCGCCTGGGTATTTACCCACTTTTAAGCCTGCTAAAACCATTAATGCCTCCTCCCTTTCAATGCTGATTTGTTCAAGTATATCATAGTCCCCCTCCTTGATTTCTACACCTACATTGTCCTTCCCCATAGGGAACACAGATGAAAAGAAATCATTTAACACCTCACCTACGTCTTCCAGCTCCATGCACAGATTGCCACTTTGGTCACTCATGGGCCCTACTCTTTCCCTGGTTATCTTCTTGCCCTTAACATAGTTATAAAATGCCTTGGGATTTTCCTTTATCTTGCCCACCAGTATTGTTTCATGGCTCTTTCTTTGCTCTCCTAATTACTTTTTTAAGTACTAACCTACACTTTCTATACTCCTCTAGGGCTTTCCACTGTTTTCAGCCTTCTGTATCTGGCATAAGCCTCCTTCTTTTCCTTTGTCGAATCCTCGATATTCCCTGACATCCAGGGTTCCCTGGACTTGTTGGTCCAAACCCTTCACCTTTATGGGAACATGTTGGCTCTGAACTCTTGCTATTTCCTTCTTGAATGACTCCCACTGGCCTGATGTAGACCTTCCTACAAGTAGCTGCTCCCAGTCCACTTGGGTCAAATCCTGTCTTATCATATTGAAATAGGCCTTCCCCCACTTCAGGACCTTAATTTCTGGTCCATCTTTGAGCTTTTCTATAACTACCTTCCATCTTACAGAGTTACAGTCACAATCCCCAAAACGCTCGTCCACTGATCCTTCTACCACTTGCCTGGCTTCATTCCTTAAGATTAGGTCCAATACTAGCCCTTCTCTTATCATCACTGCATCCCCCACGCTCAATACCCTAGGCCATCGCTGGCTGGACCCAGCATTTATTGCCCATCCCTAGTTGCCCCTTGAGAAGGTGGGGGTGAGCTGCCTTCTTGAACCGCTGCAGTCCATGTGGTGTAGGTACACCCACAGTGCTGTTAGGGAGGGAGTTCCAGGATTTTGACCCAGCGACAGTGAAGGAACGGCGATATATTTCCAAGTCAGGATGGTGAGTGACTTGGAGGGGAACTTCCAGGTGGTGGTGTTCCCATCTATCTGCTGCCCTTGTCCTTCTAGATGGTAGTGGTCATGGGTTTGGAAGGTGCTGTCTAAGGAGCCTTGGTGAATTCCTGCAGTGCATCTTGTAGACGGTACACACACTGCTGCTACTGTGCGTCGGTGGTGGAGGGAGTGAATGTTTGTGGATGTGGTGCCAATCAAGCGGCTGCTTTGTCCTGGACGGTGTCAAGCTTCTTGAGTGTTGTGGGAGCTGCACTCATCCAGGCAAGTGGAGAGTATTCCATCACACTCCTGAACTGTGCCTTGTAGATGATAGACAGGCTTTGGGGAGTCAGGGGAGGTGATGGAGTCGTGGTATTGTCGCTAGACTAATAACCCGAGAGCCAGGGTAATGCCATGATAGATGGTGGAATTTTATTGAAATTGAATTCAATAAAAATATGGAAATAAAAGTCTAATGATGACCATGAAACTATTGTCAATTGTTCACTAATATCCTTTAGGGAAAGAAATCTATTGTCCTTACCTGGTCTGGCCTACATGTGACACCAGACCTACAGCAAAGTTCCTTTGACAGCACCTTTCAAACCCACGACCACTACCATCTAGAAGGGTAAAAGCAAAAAACTCCAGATGCTGGAAATCCAAAACAAAAATAAAAATACCTGGAAAAACTCAACAGGTCTGGCAGCATCTGCGGAGAGGGACACAGTTAACGTTTCGAGTCCGTATGACTCTTCAACAGAACGAAGCAAAAATAGAAAAGAGGTGAAGGACAAGGGCAGCAGCTAGATGGGAACACCACCACCTGGAAGTTCCCCTCCAAGTCACTCACCATCCTGACTTGGAAATATATCACCGTTCCCTCACTGTCACTGGGTCAAAATCCTGGAACTCTCTTCCTAACAGCACTGTGGGTGTACCTACACCACCTGGGCTGCAGCAGCTCTTAACTGCCCTCTGAACAAGGGCAATTAGGGATGCCGAGTCAGTGGTGCCCACATCCCATGAATGAATGGAAAAGAAGGAGGTGAGTTACTTGTTGCAGTGTTCCCAGCCTCTGACCTGCTCTTTTAGTCTCAATATTTATATGGCTAGTCCAGTACAGTTTCTGGGCAATGGATACCCCCAGGAAGTTGATAGCGGGAAATTCAGCAATGGCAACACCACTGAATGTCAATTGATTGGAAAAATAACAAAAGGTGACATGAGGGAAAACATTTTTTATGCAGAGACTGGTTAGGATCTGGAACGCACTGTCTGAGAGTGTGGTGGAGACAGGGTCAATCGAGTGGTTAGGATCTGGAATGCACTGTCTGAGAGTGTGGTGGAGACAGGGTCAATCGAGTGGTTAGGATCTGGAATGCACTGTCTGAGAGTGTGGTGGAGACAGGGTCAATCGAGTGGTTAGGATCTGGAATGCACTGTGTGAGAGTGTGGTGGAGACAGGGTCAATCGAGTGGTTAGGATCTGGAACACACTGAGAGTGTGGTGGAGACAGGGTCAATCGAGTGGTTGGGATCTGGAATGCACTGTCTGAGAGTGTGGGTGAGACAGGATCAATCGAGTGGTTAGGATCTGGAACGCACTGTCTGAGAGTGTGGTGGAGACAGGATCAATCGAGTGGTTAGGATCTGGAACGCATGGTCTGAGAGTGTGGTGGAGACAGGGTCAATCGAGTGGTTAGGGTCTGGAATGCACTGTCTGAGAGTGTGGTGGAGACAGGGTCAATCCAGTGGTTAGGATCTGGAATGCACTGTCTGAGAGTGTGGTGGAGACAGGGTCAATCGAGTGAAGGATGAATGATAGTAAGTCTCATGTTTTGTTGTCCATGTGCCACATACCTTGTGATGAAACCCACTTTTAAAATGGCATTTCATCTCTTTTAAGGATGGAGGTATGTAAGGAACATATCTTTTTATTTCTGTTAGACTGTGGATAAAAATTACAATGGCTGCAGGTTGAAAGACATGTCCATTGGAACAGGATGAGAGACATATAGAATGTTACAGTCCTGGAACATAGTGTGCCATGAAGGACAGGATGGTGCTGGAAAGGAGTCCTGGAACAAGGGAACTGCCTGGCAACAACAATTTAATTGGCTCCTGACCAGGTGACCAGATTTTGTGTGACAGCAGTGCAGCAGAATAGCTTGAAAGGAAAATGACCTAAAACCTCTTGCTCCTGGTGTGTAAGATTCCAGTAATTCTACAGTAATAGCTAGCTGGCTTTTTTCCTCTTCATATCTCTATAACGTGCTC
The DNA here is from genome assembly GCA_026770705.1 of Isurus oxyrinchus. Taxonomy (NCBI): domain Eukaryota; kingdom Metazoa; phylum Chordata; class Chondrichthyes; order Lamniformes; family Lamnidae; genus Isurus; species Isurus oxyrinchus. The sequence goes on along the minus strand of JANJGN010000006.1, from coordinate 191,191,490 downwards.
TCTCTCTCTGAAAACTCCTGTCAAGAGGCAAGGGGAAAATCACTATTAGTTACATTGAAAGGCAAATGCTCAACCAGTGAACTAAATACTGAAAGTGTTGGAAGACTACCTCGTTTCATCAACAAGGTACTTGGTAAACATCGATCAAAATTAACCCATCGAATCCTGTACTCTGGATAGGTGCTATCAAACTTTTTTAGTTTTATCCCACCCTTAAAATCCATGTTTTTGTGTATCTTATGTGTTTTGTATTTATGTACATAGGGATTTAAGAAAAGGTAGAGTTTAGGTTATAGAATTAGAAATTAGCAGTTTATATTTCTTTCTTTTGCCACTGGTTAACGACAGTTTGGTCAATAAACAGTTATTTACTTATTAAGTTTACAAACCTAGTGCTCGTATTCTGTTAACCTCAATGAAACAGTCAGGTTGAATTGGGGCAATCTGGTGGTTTGATCAAACTTTTCACATTTGTTGCAGCTCGGAGAGCAGAGGCGCTCGATATTACAGAACACTACCCCCAGCGATTTGTGACAGTGTTAAAAGACATGGTGAAGAAAGCAGTTAACAAAAAAAAAACTCTTTAGTCAACTTTTCAAAACAGGGTAAGGAAGAGGGGTACTGGAAGAGAGTTTCAGAAGCTGGGCAAAGACAGCTAAGGAAAAGGTATTGCAGTGACAAAGGTGGGAGCAAGAGGTGTCCAGTGCCTGGAAAGCAACAAGGGTTCGATGCAAGACTGAAGGAAGTTACTGAGATGGAGATATGGGGTAAAGTCATGGAAATATTTGGAACTGAGCTTAAGAATCTTGGCATTGTGTGGAAGAGCCAGCAGGGGCTGAGAAGAACCTGAGTGACTGAAGAAAGTGGCATCGAACAGAGGAGCACCATTTTGAAAATGAGCTGCTAGTGGCGAGGACAGAGAGACCAGCTAAGAGAACATTATATCAGGTTAGCTAGGCACAGCGCTCAGGAATTTCTGATGGTGAAGGAAACCTGTGTTGATGATGGAATGGATGTGGGAAAGTATACTCAGGGCAGGATCCACATCGCCTCTGGACTTAATAGCACATTTAGGTCACCAGACTGAAATTCAGGCGGCATTTGAGAACATTGATGTAGTTAAGTGTGTGTAGTAATTATAGTTTTGATAAATGGAGGACTGTATCTTTCAGAATTATCCTGTGTGGTAAGATCACATGATCTGTGTAAACCAATCAGTTTGCAGCATGGTGATCCTCCAAGAGGCAATTCTTCTTTAGTTATGGAGTTTGATGCACACATGTAGATGCTGCTGCTGTCTTTTAAATAAAGTTCAATGTTTCCACCAAGAAAAGTTGCCTGGAAAATCAACTCTATAACAAACTGGTGATGAGGATAAATCAGATCCAGTGCTGTTCCTCGCCCAGTGATTGTGAGTATCTAAATTCATTAAAAAGAAAGGAAGATATACTCATCAGAGATGCCACAATTTGGCAGAATTGATCACTTTGAGCCATCCGCAGATGACTTCTCTCAATATATCTTGGTTTCTACTTTCAAGCCAATTAAATCCTGGTGGAGGAAAAGAGGGGAGCGATTCTCCTAAGTATTTGTGGAGCAAGACCTACACCTTATTTCAATGTTTGATGGCCCCCCAGTGACCCTGACTTGAAGACCCTCAGTGAATTAGTAGGCCGCATTAAGGGACATCTTCAACACAAGACCTAGTCACAATGCAGGAGTTCAGGTTTAATTCACAAATTAGAGCCAAGGGGAGACCGCTGTTACCCATGTGGCGAAATTAAAACAGCTAACGGAATATTGTGATTTTGGTGAAACCCTGAATGATATGCTCAAGGATAGTTTGGCCTGTGGTGTGCAAGATGATACTATTCAGTGAAGATTGTTGGTTGAAGTGGATCCAGATTTAAAGAAAGCATTACGAATAATGCTTGAGATGGAAAGCGCTGTAAGGGAGTCACAAGCGATTCAAGGTGCACAAAATGGCGTTGTTTTCCTGGTTGGATGCGAACGGTCAGCTGAAAGTGGAGCAAAGAGCTGGGACTCTGCCACAATGCAGGAAACAGACGCCATTACCCGGAAATTTAGAGGAAACAGCTCAGCAGCAAATTCAAAAACTAATTGTTATCAATGCGGAAGCAATCGTACTCTCACTATAGCTAAATTTGCAGATGACACCAAAATCGGTGGGAAAGTGAGTTGTAATGTAGAAATAAGAAATTTACAAATGGATATGGACAGGTTAGGTGAATGGGCCAAAATTTGGCAGATGGAGTTTAACGTGGGTAAGTGTGAGGTTATCCATTTTGGTCTGAAGAATAAAAAGGTGACATTATTTAAATGGAGAGAAGCTTCAGAATGCTTCAGTGCAGAGGGATCTGGGTGTCCTCGTGCATGAATCGCTGAAAGCTAGTATACAGGTGCAGCAGGTAATAAGGAAGGCAAATGGAATTGTGGCATTTATTGCTAAAGGAATGGAGTATAAAGATAGGGAAGTGTTGTTGCAACTGTACATGGCATTGGTGAGACTGCACCTGGGGTACTGTGCACAGTTTTGGTCCCCTTACTTGAGGAAGGATGTAGTTGCATTGGAGGCGGCTCAGAGGAGGTTCACTAGATTGATTCCAGAGATGCGGGGCTTGTCTTATGAGGAGACATTGAGCAGTTTAAGCCTATACTCGCTAGAGTTTAGAAGGATGAGAGGAGATCTAATTGAGGGTATATAAGATGCTAAATGGGATGGACAAAGTAGACGTGGAGCAGATGTTTCCCCTTGTGGGGTATTCCAGGATGAGAGGCCATAGTTTTAGGCTAAGGGGTGGTAAATTTAAATCAGAGATGAGGAGGAATTACTTTTCTCAAAGGTTGTGAATCTGTGGAAGTCACTACCTCAGAGTGCAGTGGATGCCAGGACGCTGAATAAATTTAAGGAAGAGATAGACAGATTTTTAGTTAGTAATGGGTTGAAAGGTTTTGGGGAGAGGGTGAGAAATTGGAGTTGAGGCTGAAATGAGATCAGCCATGATCGTATTTAATAGCAGGGCAGGCTCGAGGGGCTGAATTGCCTACTCCTGCTCCTAGTTCTTACGTTCTTAACGATTGCTGGTTTAAAGAGGTGGAGTGCTATTTTTGCCATAACAGAGGGCACATATTGAAACCTTGCTTCCAGGCAACAAACGAAGTCCAGTGAAGCATATAATGTGGGAGAACCAGAAACAACCAATTCTGACATTTGTTCCTTGTCTAACATGAAAGTTGGGAAGACAGAACCAATCAATGTCACTTTAAAGCTGAATGGAAAAAGTTTAAAAATGGACGTAGACATTGGTGCTTCTTCCATTGTAATAGGAGGGCACACCTTCAGATATTTAAATAAAAGTGCCCAACAATTAAATTTGGAACAAACTTGTGCCATGTTGAAAATATATACAGGCAAATAAATCTAAGTAAAGGGCATTACCAGTGTACCTCTATTATAGACACCAAAAAGCACAACTACCATTGATGATATTAGAAGGGAAGAGGACCAAGCCTTCTAGGTTGAAATTGTTTGAGGGAAATTAACCTTCATTGGCCAGTGAGATTTCAGTAGGGAGCAGGAAGAGTTCCTGAGTTGGAAAAGGAACAAGACAAGGTACTTCAGAAAAAGCCTGGAGAGTCCAAGGACCGCAACAGGATGAAAAAGGAGTGTGTAGTCATTCAGTAGCCTGAAGAAATGAAGACTGCCTTAAACAACGACATCGAAGAACAGCAGGAGGAACTCAAGGAGACTCTGCTGAATGACAGAATTCAAGATGAAGCAAGTGAGCTTCGCAAAGAAAAGGAAAACCTGTTGAAAGACGACAAGGATCCCTCAGGTCAATGTTTGTACCTCTGGAAAATTATGAAGAGGAACAGGAAGAATTTAATGTCACTCTGAACAAACTGAAGAGCCAGCTGGCAGAGAAGACGCAGCAATGTTTAAGATTCCAGGAGGAAGCCAACAGATACAAGAAGGAGACAGAAGAGCTGAAGAATCAGCTGAATGAAGCTAAAGAGGCTTTGGAAAAGTTGTAGAACTTTCCAAGATGCGAGTAGATAACAAAGTCATGGGTAGCTCAACTACTGAACCAAGACAAGTTGAGATTTTACCTGAGAGAAGTCTGGCCAACAGTGAAGTCAAAATGAAGAACGGGACTAAACTCTGTGGCAGAAAGAAGACAAAAAGGAAGAAGATTCTGAGATGACAATAAAAGGTGGGAATGAAAAAATTAACAGGTGAATTGTTGGAACTAAACTTGCTTGTTTCCTATTTCACTACAGAACAATCCCCCTCACTATGACCGGTGCAACATTGCAGAGTTGCACAAGACTAAGCCTGATACCTCCCAATTTGGAGGAGAAAGTGGAAAAAAGCCAAGGGAACCAAAAAGCAACTCATGATTCGCACAGTCATGAGTGACAATTTACTGTTGGTGAAGCAGTATATGTAAGGAATTTCGCTGGAGGACCGAAGTGATTACCTGGTAAAGTAAGCTTCGTGGATGGACCCTTGTCATACCACGTGGAAGTGGAGGGCTGGTTTACCAATAAGCATGTGGATCATTTAAGAAGAAGGGAGATACCCCAACAAAATAATGTTCCACCTGTAACCATTGCTGGACCTGTGGTTCATGTTGAAGTTGTTCAACCAAGGATAGACATGCCCATTGTCTCTGTTGGAGTGGAAGACACTGAACTGCCTAATGAGGTACCTGATGCTATTGCAGTTCCAGAGAATGTGGTTCCTGTCAAGGAATTGGAAGCCGTGGACCTCCGATGTTCCACATGGATCAGGAAACCACCTGAAAGACTGAACTTATAATTTCATGACCTGTGCAAACCGTGTAATGACATGAGATAAATATCCTTGTAAATACAAAATGTACAGAAAAGTTAAAGGGGGAGGAATGTAATAATTACAGTTTTAATAAAAGTAGGACTTAAGTTTTAAGAATAATCCTGTGTTGTAAGATCACATGATCTGTGTAAACCAATGGGTTAGTAGCGCGGGGAACCTCTAGGGGAGAGTTCATCTTTAGTTATGGAGTTTGATGCACACGTGTAGATGCTGCTGCTGTCTTGTAAATAAAGCTCAATGTTTCCACCAAGAAAAGTTGCCTGGAAAATCTACTCTATAACAGTGTGTCAGAGTTTATGGGAGCCAAAACGTACACCTTTAACTTTTCCAACATTAGCAGGAGAAGATTTTGACTTGTCAAATTGTCAGATTGAAGAAACTATCATTGAAATTTACAGTGCAGATGGAAACCGGTTGCATCTGTGCCAACTCTTTATTAAATCAAAGAAAATGTATTTCCGCTTGCCTGCTCCCTCCCCTTGGCTACTCTTTTTCCAGGATGGTCCCTTCCTTCCTGTAGTAAAACTGTCCATGATTCAATACCCATCTGTGAAAATGAATGTCTCCTAATCTCTCTCAATCTCTCAGTGACAATTTTAACTTGATAATCCTGGTCACTGGCTCCCCAACTTTAGGTGTTAGTCTTTGTCTATTCAATCTGTCAAAACTATTCTTAATTTTACAATCCCCTATTAAATATCATCTTCGCCTTTTCGTGCTCTAGTAGAAATGATCCCTGTAAGTTAAGACTTTCCTACATCACAGCAGTGATTACATTTCAAAGGCATTTAGTTAGCTCTAATGTATTTTAAGATGTCCTGTGGTCACAAAATGTGCTATAGAAATGCAATGTTTTTCTTCTTCCCCTGAATCACCACCAATTGGCATCGTCTCAGAGAATCTTTGATGTCTAATCTCTAGAATGTCTTTTCAGTAATGAGTGTCCAAAACTGTGCACATTACACTGGCTGCAGCCGAAACGTTCTTGTATAAATTTATCAGTATTTCTTTACAACTATATTCAAAATGCTCTTGACCACTCTTAAATGGCTCCATCTACCAGCATTTGGACTTTCAGAAAATCATGCATTTTAACACTTACGTCTCTCTCTTGATCTACGCCGTTCCTTCACTGTCGCTGGGTCAAAATCCTGGAACTCCCTCCCTAACAGCACTGTGGGTGTACCTACACCACATGGACTGCAGCGGTTCAAGAAGGCAGCTCACCACCACCTTCTCAAGGGGCAACTAGGGATGGGCAATAAATGCTGGTCCAGCCAGCGAAACTCACATCCTGTGAATGAATTAGAAAAAAGATTTAAAGGATCTGAAGGGATAGAACCATTAACAATATTGGCTAACATGGGGATCAGGATATTGGGTAGTCAAGAGTTTAGTGAGAAAAGGGTCAAGGGATCAGAAGCTAGGGCTCATGGCCAAGATGAGCTCGCAGTGAGGATGAGGGGAGATCAGAGACAAGCTAGAGAAAGAGGCGAGATCAGGGCTCGGGTGGGGAGTAATTCTGGAGGAACATTGACTAGGGGAAAGGATGAAGTTGACTAGATGGTCTCGTTCTCAGTGACAAAAGAAATCCATGAGCTCCTCACACTCATTGTTGGTGGTGTTCTGACCCCAACTGATGCCACTGTTGGACAAGACAGATCCCAGGATAGGACTCGGCTTGCTAAATCCTTTTATTTTTTGTTTAGAGACATGAAGAGTGGTCACTGAACGGAGTCACCGGAGTCAGCTAATGAACTTATAACAACAAAATAAAACGTCTATCAAGTAAGGAAAGATGCATTATATTACGATACTCCTTCACCCACAACTATAACTTTACAGATATTGACAGAATTGTATGGGTAATACAACTTACAAAAGCTATCTTATACTCTAACATTCCCAGTAAGTACACAGTCCATGTAAACAAATAGGCAACCTGTGATCAGACACACCACACCCTGAAACCAAGTGACAGATGCCCACCCGAGACAGATGCTGTGAATCTCTCCTCAATTCCCCCCAGACACTTTCACACTGTGAGCCAACCACTTACACTGAATTCCATCTTTCACATGAGGGCTTCCAATCTCCACTCTCGAAGAACTTGCTTTGGAATCTTCTCCCAAACCGACGCATTGTCTTGGATGCCTCCTACAAGGGTTCACCTCCAGGGATTTGAACTCTCCTCTCCCCTGCATCGCCACATGCATTCAAGCTTTGCCTTCCACGCACTCCCTCTCTGACACTCAGCCATGTCAACAGAACAGCACTGCTTCACATGCCCATGGTGAGGGGTCACCAACCTTGATGGTCTCCTCAGATCTACTGGCTTCTTGCAAGCCTACTTTGCTTCAAGTCTGCGCCCTGCAGCTTTCCCCCCTTAAGCTTGGATTCTTCCTCTGCCCCTCACTCTTAATTTCACTTAACAGGACCTTTTCCAGGTTGATGTTCTTCCTTTCATTAGAAGGTCTTCTTGGGACTTTTTTTCCTTTAGGATCTGCTCCCTGGGTCCTGGGACCTTTTCATAGAGTCATAGAGGTCTACAGCACAGAAAAAGGCCCTTTAACCCATCGGGTCTGCGCCAGTCCAACAAGTACCTAACTATTCTAATCCCATTTTCCAGCACTAGGCCCATAGCCTTGTATGCCATGGCATCGCAAGTGCACATCCAAATACTTCTTAAATGTTGTGAGGGTTTCTGCCTCTACCACCCTTTCAGGCAGTGAGTTCCAGATTCCCACCACACTCTGGGTGAAAAAATTCTTCCTCACATCCCCTCTAAACCTCCTGCCCCTTACCTTAAATCTCTGCCCCTGGTTATTGATCCCTCCACCAAGGGGAAAAGTTCCTTCCTGTCTACCCTATCTATGCCCCTCATAATTTTATACACCTCAATCATGTCCCCCCTCAATCTCCTCTGCTCCAGGGAAAATAACCCCAGTCTATCCGATCTCTCCTCATAACTAAAACTCTCCAGCCCAGGCAACATCCTGGTAAATCTCCTCTGCACTCTCTCTAGTGCAATCACATCCTTCCTGTAATGCAGATTCCAGAACTGCATGCAATACTCCAGCTGTGGCCTAAGCAGCATTTTATACAGTTCCAGCATAACCTCCCTGTTCTTGTATTCTGTGCCTCGGCTAATAAAGGCAAGTATTCCATCTACTTTCTTAACCACCTTATCTACCTGTCCCGCTACCATAAGGGACCAGTGGACATGCACACCAAAGTCCCTCTGATCCTCGGTACTTCCCAGGGTCCAACCATTCATCGTGTATTCTCGTGCCTTGTTTGTCCTGACCAAGTGCATCACCTCACACTTAGCTGGATTAAATTCCATTTGCCACTGATCAGCCCATCTGACCAGCCCGTCTATATCCTCCTGCAATCTAAGGCTATCCTCCTCACTATTTACCACCCCACCAATTTTTTTGTCATCCGTGAACTTACTGATCAACCCTCCTACATTCAAACCTAAATTGTATATATATAGCACAAACAGCAAGGGACTCAACACTGATCCCTGTGGAACCCCACTGGACACAGACATCCAGTCACAAAAACACCCCTCGACCATCACCCTCTGCTTCCTGCCACTCAGCCAATTCTGGATCCAATTTGTCAAATTGCCTTGGATCCCATGGGCTCTTACCTTCGTTATCAGTTTCCCATGCGGGGCCTTATCAAAAGCCTTGCTAAAGTCCAAGTAGTCTACGTCAAATGCATTGTCCTCATCTACACACCTGGTCACCTCTTCGAAAAATTCAATCAAATTGGTCAGCCATGGCCTCCCCTTAACAAAACCATGCTGACTGTCCTTGACTAATCCCTGCCTCTCCAAGTGTAGATTAATTCTGTCCCTCAGAATTGTTTCCAATAGTTTCCCCACCACTGAGGTTAGACTGACTGGCCTGTAGTTCCCTGGTTTATCCCTTCCTCCCTTCTTGAATAACGGTACCACATTGGTTGTCCTCCAGTCCTCTGGCACCTCTATGTGGCCAGAGAGGTATTGAAAATTATTGCCAGCGCCCCTGCTATCTCCTCCCTTGCCTCACTAAACAGCCTGGGATACATTTCATCCGGGCCTGGAGATTTATCTACTTTTAAGCCTGCCAGGCCACTTAGAACCTCCTCCCTTTCTATGCTAATTTCTTTAATTATATCACAGTCCTTCTGCCTGATTTCCATACCCACGTCGTCCCTCTCACTTGTGAACACTGACAAGTGTTCCAGTTCCACACACAAATTACCACTATGGTCCTTAATGGGCCCTACTCTTTCCCTAGTTATCCTCTTACTCTTAATGTACTTATAAAATAACTTTGGATTTTCCTTTATTTTACCTGCCAATGTTTCTTCATGCTCCCCTTTTTCCCTTCTAATTTCCTTTTTAAGTTCCCCCCTACGCATTCTACACTCCTCTAGGACTTCCGCTGTTTTGAGCCCTCGGTATCTGCCATAAGCCTCCCTTTTTCTCTTTATCCAATCCTGTATATCCCTCGACATTCAGGATTCCCTGGATTTGTTGGTCCCACCCTTTGTCTTTACAGGAATATGTTGGCCCTATACTCTCCCTATTTCCTTCTTGAATGAGTCCCACTGCTCTGATGCAGATTTACCAAAAAGTAGCTGCTCCCAGTCCAGTCTGGCCAAATCATATCTGATCTTATTAAAATCAGCCTTCCCCCAATTTAGAACTCTGATTTCTGGTCCATCCTTGTCCTTTTCCATAACAACCTTGAATCTAACGGAGTTATGATCACTATCTGCAAAATGTTCCTCCATCGATACCTTTCCCAATTGCCCGGCTTCATTCCTTAAAATTAAGTCCAGGACCGCACCCTCTCTTGTAGGACCTTCTACGTACTGGCTTAAAAAGCTCTCCTGGATGCGTTTTAAGAATTCTGCTCCCTCTAAACATATCATACCATGACTAACTCAGTTAATGCTGGGGAAGTTGAAATCTCCCACTATTACTACTCTATTATTTTTACACTTCTCTGAAATTTGCCGACATATCTGTTCTTGTGTTTCTCTCTGACTGTTTGGGGGCCTATAGTACACTCCCAGCAATGTGATTGCTCCTTTTTTGTTTTACAATTCTACCCATGTGGCTTCATTTGAGGAGCCTTCTAAGATGACATCCCTCCTTACTGCTGTAAGTGATTCCTTGATCAATATTGTGATACCCCCTCCTCTTTTACCTCCTTCCCTGTCTCACCTGAAGACCCTATAATCCTGGAATATTGAGCTGCCAATCCTGCCCCTCTCTCAACCACATCTCTGTGACAGCAATGACCTCATACTTCCATGTGTTAATTTGTGCCCTCAACTCATCTGCCTAATTTGTCAGACTCCTTGCACCTCTTCTTATGTGAAACCTGCTCTCTCTGTAGTTCCCTCTGCCGTGTTCAGCCTTTCCTGGCTCCTGGCTTCAAGTGAATTAAAATATTGCTATTCTGTTTTTCCCTGTCTCTGTGGGCCCCTCTCTCTGAGCCCTTGTGGCTAGGCAACAGCCCAATTTTTCAAAACAAAAACAGAATTACCTGGAAAAACTCAGCAGGTCTGGCAGCATCGGCGGAGAAGAAAAGAGTTGACGTTTCGAGTCCTCATGACCCTTCGACAGAACTTGATTTCGAGTCCAAGAAAGAGTTGAAATATAAGCTGGTTTAAGGTGTGTGTGTGTGGGGGGCGGAGAGATAGAGAGAGAGAGAGGTGCTTGTGCAGACAAACAAGCAGTGATAGAAGCAGATCATCAAAAGATGTCAGCGACAATGGTACAAAAGAACACATAGGTGTTAAAGTTAAAGTTGGTGATATTATCTAAACGAATGTGCTAATTAAGAATGGATGGTAGGGCACTCAAGGTATAGCTCTAGTGGGGATGTTTTTTTTTATTTTTTTAAATTTTTTTTTATAATGGAAATAGGTGGGAAAAGGAAAATCTATATAATTTATTGGAAAAAAAAGGAAGGGGGAAACAGAAAGGGGGTGGGGATGGGGGAGGGAGCTCACGACCTAAAGTTGTTGAATTCAATATTCAGACCGGAAGGCTGTAAAGTGCCTAGTCGGAAGATGAGGTGTTGTTCCTCCAGTTTGCGTTGGGCTTCACTGGAACAATGCAGCAGGCCAAGGACAGACATGTGGGCAAGAGAGCAGGGTGGAGTGTTAAAATGGCAAGCGACAGGGAGGTTTGGATCATTCTTGCGGACAGACCGCAGGTGTTCTGCAAAGCGGTTGCCCAGTTTACGTTTGGTCTCTCCAATGTAGAGGAGACCACATTGGGAGCAACGAATGCAGTAGACTAAGTTGGGGGAAATGCAAGTGAAATGCTGCTTCACTTGAAAGGAGTGTTTGGGCCCTTGGACGGTGAGGAGAGAGGAAGTGAAGGGGCAGGTGTTACATCTTTTGCGTGGGCATGGGGTGGTGCCATAGGAGGGGGTTGAGGAGTAGGGGGTGATGGAGGAGTGGACCAGGGTGTCCCGGAGGGAGCGATCCCTACGGAATGCCGATAGGGGGGGTGAAGGGAAGATGTGTTTGGTGGTGGCATCATGCTGGAGTTGGCGGAAATGGCGGAGGATGATCCTTTGAATGCAGAGGCTGGTGGGGTGATAAGTGAGGACAAGGGGGACCATATCATGTTTCTGGGAGGGAGGAGAAGGCGTGAGGTCGGATGCGCGCGAGATGGGCCGGACACGGTTGAGGGCCTTGTCAACGACTGTGGGTGGAAAACCTCGGTTAAGGAAGAAGGAGGACATGTCAGAGGAACTGTTTTTGAAGGTAGCATCATCGGAACAGATGCGACGAAGGCAAAGGAACTGGGAGAATGGGATGGAGTCCTTACAGGAAGCGGGGTGTGAGGAGCTGTAGTCGAGGTAGCTGTGGGAGTCGGTGGGTTTGTAATGGATATTGGTGGACAGTCTATCACCAGAGATTGAGACAGAGAGGTCAAGGAAGGGAAGGGAAGTGTCAGAGATGGACCACGTGAAAATGATGGAGGGGTGGAGATTGGAAGCAAAATTAATAAATTTTTCCAAGTCCGGACGAGAGTATGAAGCGGCACCGAAGTAATCATCGATGTACCGGAGAAAAAGTTGTGGAAGGGGGCCGGAGTAGGACTGGAACAAGGAATGTTCCACATACCCCATAAAGAGACAGGCATAGCTGGGGCCCATGCGGGTACCCATAGCCACACCTTTTATTTGGAGGAAGTGAGAGGAGTTGAAGGAGAAATTGTTCAGCGTGAGAACAAGTTCAGCCAGACGGAGGAGAGTAGTAGTGGATGGGGATTGTTCGGGCCTCTGTTCGAGGAAGAAGCTAAGGGCCCTCAGACCATCCTGGTGGGGGATGGAGGTGTAGAGGGATTGGACGTCCATGGTGAAGAGGAAGCGGTTGGAGCCAGGGAACTGGAAATTGTTGATGTGACGTAAAGTGTCAGAGGAATCACGGATGTAGGTGGGAAGGGACTGGACAAGGGGAGAGAGAAGGGAGTCAAGATAATGAGAAATGAGTTCTGTGGGGCAGGAGCAAGCTGAGACGATCGGTCTGCCGGGACAGTCCTGTTTGTGGATTTTGGGGAGGAGGTAGAAGCGGGCCGCCCAAGGTTGGGCGACTATCAAGTTGGAAGCTGTGGGAGGGAGATCCCCAGAGGAGGTGAGGTCAGTGACAGTCCTGGAAACAATGGCTTGATGTTCAGTGGTGGGGTCATGGTCCAGGGAGAGGTAGGAGGACGTGTCTGTGAGTTGACGCTCAGCCTCCGTGAGGTAGAGGTCAGTGCGCCAGACAACAACAGCATCGATGATTACTTCGGTGCCGCTTCATGCTCTCGTCGGGACTTGGAAAAATTTATTAATTTTGCTTCCAATCTCCACCCCTCCATCATTTTCACGTGGTCCATCTCTGACACTTCCCTTCCCTTCTTTGACCTCTCTGTCTCAATCTCTGGTGATAGACTGTCCACCAATATCCATTAGAAACCTACCGACTCCCACAGCTACCTCGACTACAGCTCCTCACACCCCGCTTCCTGTAAGGACTCCATCCCATTCTCCCAGTTCCTTCACCTTCGTCACATCTGTTCCGATGATGCTACCTTCAAAAACAGTTCCTCTGACATGTCCTCCTTCTTCCTTAACCGAGGTTTTCCACCCGCGGTCGTTGACAGGGCCCTCAACAGTGTCTGGCCCATCTCCCGCGCATCCGACCTCACGCCTTCTCCTCCCTCCCAGAAACATGATATGGTCCCCCTTGTCCTCACTTATCACCCCACCAGCCTCCGCATTCAAAGGATCATCCTCCGACATTTCTGCCAACTCCAGCATGATGCCACCACCAAACACATCTTCCCTTCACCCCCCTTATCAGCATTCCATAGGGATCGCTCCCTCCGGGACACCCTGGTCCACTCCTCCATCACCCCCTACTCCTCAACCCCCACCTATGGCACCACCCCATGCCCACGCAAAAGATGTAACACCTGTCCCTTCACTTCCTCTCTCCTCACCGTCCAAGGACCCAAACACTCCTTTCAAGTGAAGCAGCATTTCACTTGCATTTCCCCCAACTTAGTCTACTGCATTCGTTGCTCCCAATGTGGTCTCCTCTACATTGGAGAGACCAAACGTAAACTGGGCAACCGCTTTGCAGAACACCTGCGGTCTGTCCGCAAGAATGACCCAGACCTCCCTGTCGCTTGCCATTTTAACACTCCACCCTGCTCTCTTGCCCACATGTCTGTCCTTGGCTTGCTGCATTGTTCCAGTGAAGCTCAACACAAACTGGAGGAACAACACCTCATCTTCCGACTAGGCACCTTACAGCCTTCCGGTCTGAATATTGAATTCAACAACTTTAGGTTGTGAGCTCCCTCCCCCATCCCCACCCCCTTTCTGTTTCCCCCTTCCTTTTTTTCCAATAAATTATAAAGATTTTCCTTTTCCCACCGATTTCCATTATATAAAAAAAACACCCCCACTAGAGCTATACCTTGAGTGCCCTACCATCCATTCTTAATTAGCACATTCGTTTAGATAATATCACCAACTTTAACTTTAACACCTATGTGTTCTATTGTACCATTGTCATTGACATCTTTTGATGATCTGCTTCTATCACTGCTTGTTTGTCCATACAACCACATCCCCCCACCTCTCTCTCTCTCTCTCTCTCTGCCCCCCACACACACACCTTAAACCAGCTTATATTTCAACTCTTTCTTGGACTCGAACTCAAGTTCTGTCGAAGGGTCATGAGGACTCGAAACATCAACTCTTTTCTTCTCCGCCGATGCTGCCAGACCTGCTGAGTTTTTCCAGGTAATTCTGTTTTTGTTTTGGATTTCCAGCATCTGCAGTTTTTTTGTTTTTAGCCCAATTTTTCTACCTTGTGTTTGTTTTAACTCCCCTTCAAGAGTCGTAAAACCTCATTAAACTGCAGGCATCTATTAAAGTGAAACTAAAACTCATGTTCCCCCCTTTTCTTAACACATAGACATACAAATTAAACTTAAACTAAAAGATATACCTTATTCCTAACATACACCTATAAACATACAACTCACTTAAACTATCTGTAGTTCCTAACATAGGTGAGAGTGGAGGAGACAGGGGAGAAGCATTTAAGAAGATGGTTTGTAGTAGATAAAATAATCTGGAGCATAGCTTTGCATTCCAGGGTGATCCAGGAATAGTGAGCAGGGTTAGCAGATGAAAGGTTAGCAAGACTTGATAGAGCTTTATGAGGTCCAGCCAGAGCTGACACTGAATGGCTAAACCAGTTATCCACCAGACCCATTCAAGTCCCTTGGACTATGGGAGTGGAGATGAGGGCCATACCAAGGGGAACAGCTGGGGTTACAAAGAGCCCATTGGGCTAAATTCCCTCTAAAGTTTACCCCTGCCCTAGCCCTGAACCCTAGCCCTGTCTCCAATTTCTCTCCGTGGTTCCACCAATGGAATGATGTTGATGCATCCATCCACAATGACCTCCTGGATGACAATGTCCTTGTTCACAAACATCCTAAAGGAGGTGTGGAGGGGGTGGGGGCTGGCTGAGATAGCTGATCCACACTGTCGGCGGTGAGAGGGATAACCTGAACTGAGAGGAGATTGGTTAGGTTAGCACCCGTTAGGCGCACCGAGTGGCAAGATTGGGGAGAGAGCAAGAGCAAGAGAATAGTGAACTGGGTGCCTCAATAAGCAAATCACAGGAAACTGGGGCACAGGGAGGTACAGCAGGGTCCTCGAAAGGGGAATCAAACCTGGGACAGTGTTAAGAGAGCAGGAAGGTCGAGGTAGGGAGGGGCAGAGTACAGACAGGAGAAGTGAAAGGAGGGATGATAATAGAAGGGAGGGGTCTAGGAGAGGTATAGAGAAAAGGAGTTAAAAAGAGCCAAGTGGAATTAGAAATGATGGAATTAAGTGCGGGGCAGTCACCAAAGTGCAGGCACAATTGCACAAAGGGAAAACTCAAGTTACACAGCAATTTATGATGGATAAAAAATACCTGGTGGGAAATAGGGAATAAATAGGAAACAATAGGAGAGAATCCAGAGTTCAATTCAGAGGGCCCCATTGCTAGGATAAAGATGACACAGGGAGGGTCGTGCTGCAATGATCTGTTGTTCCGGCTCAGATACAGGGCAAGTGAAGCTACTTGAGGACAGAGAATGGGAGGATACATTGATGGAGATATTCTCATGGGAATGGAGGTGCTGGAGGTATGAAGAGGCAGTTACAGGGCAGAAAGATGATGAGGATGGTCATTCACCAGAAGCGGCAGAGGACTGTAGCCCAGTTCAGGCAAGTTTTGATGTGAGTGGATACACTTGAGGGGGTGAGCAGAACGAAAGGACATCAATATAAGACAGTCACCAAGAAATCCCATCGGGAATTCAGGAGAACCCTCTTCACCCAGACAGGGGGAATAATGTGGAGCTCACTATCACAGGGAGTGGCTGGAGAGAATTGTATCAGGGCATTTAAAGGGAGGGTAGTCAAGCAGATGAGGGAGAAGGGAATACAGGGTTACGATGAGGGAGAAGGGAATAGAGGGTTACGATGAGGGAGTAAGGGAATAGAGGGTTACAATGAGGGAGAAGGGAATAGAGGGTTACGATGAGGGAGTAAGGGAATACAGGGTTACGATGAGGGAGAAGGGAATAGAGGGTTACAATGAGGGAGTAAGGGAATAGAGGGTTACAATGAGGGAGAAGGGAATAGAGGGTTATGATGAGGGAGAAGGGAATAGAGGGTTACAATGAGGGAGTAAGGGAATAGAGGGTTACAATGAGGGAGTAAGGGAATAGAGGGTTACAATGAGGGAGAAGGGAATAGAGGGTTACGATGAGGGAGAAGGGAATAGAGGGTTACAATGAGGGAGAAGGGAATAGAGGGTTACGATGAGGAAGAAGGGAATAGAGGGTTACAATGAGGGAGAAGGGAATAGAGGGTTATGATGAGGGAGAAGGGAATAGAGGGTTACGATGAGGGAGAAGGGAATAGAGGGTTACAATGAGGGAGAAGGGAATAGAGGGTTACAATGAGGGAGAAGGGAACAGAGGGTTACGATGAGGGAGAAGGGAATAGAGGGTTATGATGAGGGAGAAGGGAATAGAGGGTTACAATGAGGGAGTAAGGGAAAAGAGGGTCACGATGAGGGAGTAAGGGAATAGAGGGTTACAATGAGGGAGAAGGGAATAGAGGGTTATGATGAGGGAGAAGGGAATAGAGGGTTACATTGAGGGAGAAGGGAACAGAGGGTTACGATGAGGGAGAAGGGAATAGAGGGTTACAATGAAGGAGAAGGGAACAGAGGGTTACGATGAGGGAGAAGGGAACAGAGGGTTACAATGAGGGAGAAAGGAATAGAGGGTTACGATGAGGGAGAAGGGAATAGAGGGTTACGATGAGGGAGAAGGGAATAGAGGGTTATGATGAGGGAGAAGGGAACAGAGGGTTACAATGAGGGAATAAGGGAACAGAGGGTTACAATGAGGGAGAAGGGAACAGAGGGATACGATGAGGGAGAAGGGAATGGAGGGTTACAATGAGGGAGAAGGGAATAGGGGGTTACGATGAGGGAGTAAGGGAATAGAGGGTTACAATGAGGGAGAAGGGAATAGAGGGTTACGATGAGGGAGAAGGGAATAGAGGGTTACGATGAGGGAGAAGGGAATAGAGGGTTACGATGAGGGAGAAGGGAATAGAGGGTTATGATGTGGGAGAAGGGAATAGAGGGTTACAATGAGGGAGTAAGGGAATAGAGGGTTACGATGAGGGAGTAAGAGAATAGAGGTTTACAATGAGGGAGAAGGGAATAGAGGGTTACGATGAGGGAGTAAGAGAATAGAGGGTTACGATGAGGGAGAAGGGAATAGAGGGTTACGATGAGGGAGAAGGGAATAGAGGGTTACGATGAGGGAGTAAGGGAATAGAGGGTTATGATGAGGGAGAAGGGAATAGAGGGTTACAATGAGGGAGTAAGGGAATAGAGGGTTACGATGAGGGAGAAGGGAATAGAGGGTTACAATGAGGGAGTAAGGGAATAGAGGGTTACAATGAGGGAGAAGAGAATAGAGGGTTACAATGAGGGAGAAGGGAATAGAGGGTTACAATGAGGGAGAAGGGAATAGAGGGTTACGATGAGGGAGAAGGGAATAGAGGGTTATGATGAGGGAGAAGGGAATAGAGGGTTACAATGAGGGAGAAGGGAATAGAGGGTTACGATGTGGGAGAAGGGAATAGAGGGTTATGATGAGGGAGAAGGGAATAAAGGGTTACAATGAGGGAGTAAGGGAATAGAGGGTTACGATGAGGGAGAAGGGAATAGAGGGTTACAATGAGGGAGAAGGGAATAGAGGGTTACAATGAGGGAGAAGGGAATAGAGGGTTACGATGAGGGAGAAGGGAATAGAGGGTTATGATGAGGGAGAAGGGAACAGAGGGTTACAATGAGGGAATAAGGGAACAGAGGGTTACAATGAGGGAGAAGGGAACAGAGGGATACGATGAGGGAGAAGGGAATGGAGGGTTACAATGAGGGAGAAGGGAAAAGGGGGTTACAATGAGGGAGTAAGGGAATAGAGGGTTACAATGAGGGAGAAGGGAATAGAGGGTTACGATGAGGGAGAAGGGAATAGAGGGTTACAATGAGGGAGAAGGGAATAGAGGGTTACGATGAGGGAGAAGGGAATAGAGGGTTACAATGAGGGAGAAGGGAATAGAGGGTTATGATGAGGGAGAAGGGAATAGAGGGTTACGATGAGGGAGAAGGGAATAGAGGGTTACAATGAGGGAGAAGGGAATAGAGGGTTACAATGAGGGAGAAGGGAACAGAGGGTTACGATGAGGGAGAAGGGAATAGAGGGTTATGATGAGGGAGAAGGGAATAGAGGGTTACAATGAGGGAGTAAGGGAATAGAGGGTCACGATGAGGGAGTAAGGGAATAGAGGGTTACAATGAGGGAGAAGGGAATAGAGGGTTATGATGAGGGAGAAGGGAATAGAGGGTTACATTGAGGGAGAAGGGAACAGAGGGTTACGATGAGGGAGAAGGGAATAGAGGGTTACAATGAAGGAGAAGGGAACAGAGGGTTACGATGAGGGAGAAGGGAATAGAGGGTTATGATGAGGGAGAAGGGAACAGAGGGTTACAATGAGGGAATAAGGGAACAGAGGGTTACAATGAGGGAGAAGGGAATAGGGGGTTACGATGAGGGAGTAAGGGAATAGAGGGTTACAATGAGGGAGAAGGGAATAGAGGGTTACGATGAGGGAGAAGGGAATAGAGGGTTACGATGAGGGAGAAGGGAATAGAGGGTTACGATGAGGGAGAAGGGAATAGAGGGTTATGATGTGGGAGAAGGGAATAGAGGGTTACAATGAGGGAGTAAGGGAATAGAGGGTTACGATGAGGGAGTAAGAGAATAGAGGTTTACAATGAGGGAGAAGGGAATAGAGGGTTACGATGAGGGAGTAAGAGAATAGAGGGTTACGATGAGGGAGAAGGGAATAGAGGGTTACGATGAGGGAGAAGGGAATAGAGGGTTACGATGAGGGAGTAAGGGAATAGAGGGTTATGATGAGGGAGAAGGGAATAGAGGGTTACAATGAGGGAGTAAGGGAATAGAGGGTTACGATGAGGGAGAAGGGAATAGAGGGTTACAATGAGGGAGTAAGGGAATAGAGGGTTACAATGAGGGAGAAGAGAATAGAGGGTTACGATGAGGGAGAAGGGAATAGAGGGTTACAATGAGGGAGAAGGGAATAGAGGGTTACGATGAGGGAGAAGGGAATAGAGGGTTATGATGAGGGAGAAGGGAATAGAGGGTTACAATGAGGGAGAAGGGAATAGAGGGTTACGATGTGGGAGAAGGGAATAGAGGGTTATGATGAGGGAGAAGGGAATAAAGGGTTACAATGAGGGAGTAAGGGAATAGAGGGTTACGATGAGGGAGAAGGGAATAGAGGGTTACAATGAGGGAGAAGGGAATAGAGGGTTACAATGAGGGAGAAGGGAATAGAGGGTTACGATGAGGGAGAAGGGAATAGAGGGTTATGATGAGGGAGAAGGGAACAGAGGGTTACAATGAGGGAATAAGGGAACAGAGGGTTACAATGAGGGAGAAGGGAACAGAGGGATACGATGAGGGAGAAGGGAATGGAGGGTTACAATGAGGGAGAAGGGAAAAGGGGGTTACGATGAGGGAGTAAGGGAATAGAGGGTTACAATGAGGGAGAAGGGAATAGAGGGTTACGATGAGGGAGAAGGGAATAGAGGGTTATGATGAGGGAGAAGGGAATAGAGGGTTACGATGAGGGAGAAGGGAATAGAGGGTTGTGATGTGGGAGAAGGGAATAGAGGGTTACAATGAGGGAGTAAGGGAATAGAGGGTTACGATGAGGGAGTAAGAGAATAGAGGTTTACGATGAGGGAGAAGGGAATAGAGGGTTACGATGAGGGAGTAAGAGAATAGAGGTTTACGATGAGGGAGAAGGGAATAGAGGGTTACGATGAGGGAGTAAGAGAATAGAGGGTTACGATGAGGGAGAAGGGAATAGAGGGTTACGATGAGGGAGAAGGGAATAGAGGGTTACGATGAGGGAGTAAGGGAATAGAGGGTTATGATGAGGGAGAAGGGAATAGAGGGTTACAATGAGGGAGTAAGGGAATAGAGGGTTACGATGAGGGAGAAGGGAATAGAGGGTTACAATGAGGGAGTAAGGGAATAGAGGGTTACAATGAGGGAGAAGAGAATAGAGGGTTACGATGAGGGAGAAGGGACTAGAGGGTTACGATGAGGGAGAAGGGAATAGAGGGTTACAATGAGGGAGAAGGGAACAGAGGGTTACAATGAGGGAGAAGAGAATAGAGGATTACGATGAGGGAGAAGGGAATAGAGGGTTATGATGAGGGAGAAGGGAATAGAGGGTTACGATGAGGAAGAAGGGAATAGAGGGTTATGATGAGGGAGAAGGGAATAGAGGGTTACAATGAGGGAGAAGGGAACAGAGGGTTACAATGAGGGAGAAGAGAATAGAGGATTACGATGAGGGAGAAGGGAATAGAGGGTTATGATGAGGGAGAAGGGAATAGAGGGTTATGATGAGGGAGAAGGGAATAGAGGGTTACGATGTGGGAGAAGGGAATAGAGGGTTATGATGAGGGAGAAGGGAATAGAGGGTTATGACGATCCCTGCTACCCTTTTTAAACAACGGAACAACATTGGCCATTCTCCAGTCCTCTGGGACCTCACCCGTAGCCAGTGAGGATACAAAGATTTCTGTCAAGGCCCCAGCAATCTCCTTCCTTGCCTCCCTCAGTACTCTGGGGTAGATCCCATCTGACCCTGGGGACTTATCCACCTTAATATTCTTCAAGGCGCCTAACACCTCTTTTTTGATCTCAACATGATGCAGGCTATCTACACATTCTTCCCTAGACAAATCGACCGCTAAATCCTCTTTGGTGAATACTGATGAGAAGTATTCATTTAGTATCTCTCCCATTTCTTCTGGCTCCACACACACAGATTCCCACCTCTGTCCCTGAGTGGGCCTACCCTTTCCCTGGCTACCCTCTTGCTTTTCACATATGTATAAAAGGCCTTGGGATTTTCCTTAATCCTGGTTGTCAGTGACTTTTCATGACCCCTTTTAGCCCTCCTGACTCCTTGTTTAAGCGTCTTCCTACTTTCTTTATATTCTCCATGGGTTTCATCTGTTCCCAGCCTTCTAGCCCTTACGAATGCTTCCCTTTTCTTTTTGGCTAATCTCACAATATCCTTCATTATCCAAGGTTCCTGAAACTTGCCATGCTTATCCTTCATCCTAGCAGGAACATGCCGGTCCTGAATTCTTATCAACTGATGTTTGAAAGTCCCCCACATGTCAGTTGTTGATTTGCCCTCAAACATCCGCCTCCAGTCTAGATTCCTCAGTTCCTGCCTAATATTGTTATAATTAACCTTCCCCCAATTCAGCACCTTAACCCGTGGACTCCTGTTATCCTTATCCACCTGTACCTTGAAACTTACTGTTAGTGAACCAGATTTGGGAGATGACAACATGTTTAAGGAGTTTGGAGAGGAGAGGGAGTTGGAGATGCCACAATCCATTACCAGCTCTTATCAAAGTTACAGGTAACATCCTTTGTGACTGTGACAAAACTACTGGGGCTGTTGTAAGAGCCCACCTGGCCCAATGCCCTTTAAGGAAGGGAATCTGCCATCCTTACCTGGTCTGGCCTACATGTGACTCCAGACCCACAGACTCTTAACTGCAACCCCCCCCCCCCCCCCCCGAAGTGGTCAAACAAGCCACTCAGTTGTATTGAAGCAACTGGCTCACCAGCCCCTCTCAAGGGCAATTAAGGATGGGCAGTAAACGCTGGCCTAGCCAGCAATGCTCACATCTCATGACTGAATCAAAAGTAACCAGAGAGAGGAAAAGAAAGCAAGTTCCCTGAGCTGAATCTCACAGCAAGGCGTTCAACTCAAATGGAGAGGGGCTTGACGTCAGTAGACCGGCGTTTCTCCTCCTGTCTCTTCAATGGGAGTGTATTTACCTTCAAATTCCAACCTGTCCATTGAGTGCTGTCCGATTTTTCATTGAACTCACCGGCAGTTTGACAGACAAGATATAGCTTCAGTGGTGCTGGGGCCTTGAGAAAATGTTTGTTGCATTAACAATAATCTGCCTGGTGAGTACAGGCTAATTTTAAAAAGATAATTACGCCTCTGCAATTCCTTGACATTCTCCTGGCTAGAACAATTTTATTGCTTCTTCAGAAACATTTCTCTGTCCGTGAGAAGTCTGTAGAATATTCTGTTAGAATTTCAGCCCTTTGTAAACCATAGGATTGCCAAGGTTGTATTGTCTGGTATTTAATTGATTTGCAGGCTTCATTGTGAACGTTAGGAGTGTCTGTCTGCAAGCTGAGGCGTTGGGCACAAACATTGTGCAGTGCGTGACATAAGAAAATATGTGCTATCTACAGGCAAGTGTACAAATGCCATAAGCCACTGTAATAGACTATGCATGCTGTGTAGTGAGATGAATAATCCTGGTTTTTCAATGCTGGGATTGGAGAAATTGGAAAAGTTAAGTGGGATTTTCTGAAGATTTACCCAGTTCGGTATGGAATACAGAAAGGCTCAAAATCCTTCATAAAGTTTAGTCGTTAATTAACACAAATAGAATTGTTAACAATCAATCCAAACAAGTAGATAAAAACAAAAAACTGCGGATGCTGGAAATCGATAACAAAAACAGAATTACCTGGAAAAACTCAGCAGGTCTAAACATCAAACTGCCAGACCTGCTGAGTTTTTCCAGGTAATTCTGTTTTTGTAATCCAAACAAGTGGTTCATTGCGTCAAAAGCTCGAAAACTAGGGGGCTTAAGTTAGAAAGTCAGTGGTACGTCATAATGTGTTTGCTGGAGGTATATTTTTCCCTTGCAGCCTCTAACAGCAAGAGGGACAAGTGCAGCAATGTTGTTGGAACATAATCACCTCCAACCTCTCCCCAAATCAACTGTCTCTTCATTGGTGCTGGGTCAGTATGCAGGAATTCTCCATCCCACACCACCCTGCTAGATTCCACTTATCCTTGCATTTTTCTGAACCTTCTCATTCAGTCTGATGCCTTATCTTACCTCATTTGTTGGCCTAAGATGTCAGTTAGTGTACTGGCTGCTGTTTTGAGCTTCTCACTACAGGAAGAATTTTGAGGTTTTCGAGGAGGTACAGTGAAAATTCAATCGGATGCTGCCTGGTAGAGGGAGATATAAAAAACAACTAGAAAAATGCAGGGGATTTTGGAACATTTTTTAAGTGGGATGTGGGTGTCACTGGCTAGGCCAGCATTTATTGCCCATCCCTAATTACCCTTATTCAGAGGGCATTTAAGAGTCATGTGTAGGCCAGACCAGGTCAGGACAGCTGATTTCCTTCCCTAAGGTACATTTGTGAACCAGATGGGTTTCTATGACAATCATGGTCATCATAGGATTGTCAACTCCAGAGTTTTTTTATTGAATCCAAATTTCACCATCTGCCATGGTGGGATTTGAACACAGGTCCTCATGCTAGGTCTCTGGAATGCTAGCTTAGTGACAATAGCACTATACCACAACCTCTCCCACTGAGAGAGCAGGAATATTTGAAATGATGAAAGTATGAGATGGGGAGATGGATGGAGACTGTCCTCAGTATCTGAGGGTGAAGGGCCGGAGATTGAAGGATTAAATAATCGAGATTTAGACCAGGTGGCAGGAGGAGTCTCTTTCACACATAGAGTTGTGAGGCTCTCGGGGTCACTTCCAAGGTTAGTGGCTGAAGTGAAAGTAAGATCAACATTTGAAGATTAGACTGGAGAGGGCCATGAGGGAAAAGGGGTTAAAGGGAGCAGGGTAAATGCGAGTGGAACTATTTGCTCATGTTGAACAGGAAAACAGCAGCTAGCAGGACAAACAGTGTGCAGAGTGGTCTGACCCGATGCAGTAATAAGATCGAAGGGTGGGGGGGGGGAGGGGGGAGGGGTGCCAAGCTGTAAATGTGCACTGTTCTGATCAGAGTGTGCACTGAGCACTGTCCCCCCCAGCCACCAAGACATCAGTGTCTGACTAAAAAATCAGGCAGTTTAAAGAAGGCCTGAAGGGACTGCTCCTTAGTGCCAGTGGTTGAATCGTGAGAAAATATTGGTGGAAATGTGGCCTTACAGAACAGTATAAGATAATAAACATTACGGAAAAGGTACATCCAGAAGACTTGGTCTAAACTTGCAGATTTGAGGGGCTAATCCAGGTAAAGGCAAGTTTAGTGTGATGTCAGGAATTTCTGCTTTACATTAAGCCAACAAATAGAGTGGATTACAGCTAGACTGTTGGAGACAGAAAGCCTAGGATTGTTTGAGAACAGCTGGATGCTGAAATGGAGGATAGTGGGGAGTGTATTGAGACATCCTGAGGTTTTCAATGATTCCATATAAAGAGAAGTTACTTCCTCAACAAAAACAGAATTACCTGGAAAAACTCAGCAGGTCTGGCAGCATCGGCGGAGAAGAAAAGAGTTGACGTTTCGAGTCCTCATGACCCTTCGACAGAACTTGATTTCGAGTCCAAGAAAGAGTTGAAATATAAGCTGGTTTAAGGTGTGTGTGTGGGGGGGGCGGAGAGAGAGAGAGAGACAGAGGTGCTTGTGTAGACAAACAAGCAGTGATAGAAGCAGATCATCAAAAGATGTCAGTGACAATGGGACAAAAGAACACATAGGTGTTAAAGTTAAAGTTGGTGATATTATCTAAACGAATGTGCTAATTAAGAATGGATGGTAGGGCACTCAAGGTACAGCTCTAGTGGGGGTGGGGGAGCATAAAAGATTTTAAAATATTTAAAAATAATGGAAATAGGTGGGAAAAGAAAAATCTATATAATTTATAGGGAAGGGAAAAAAAGGGAAAAAGGGGGAAACAGAAAGGGGGTGGGGACGGGGGAGGGAGCTCACGACCTAAAGTTGTTGAACTCAATATTCAGACCGGAAGGCTGTAAGGTGCCTAGTCGGAAGATGAGGTGTTGTTCCTCCAGTTTGCGTTGGGCTTCACTGGAACAATGCAGCAAGCCAAGGACAGACATGTGGGCAAGAGAGCAGGGTGGAGTGTTAAAATGGCAAGCGACAGGGAGGTTTGGATCATTCTTGCGGACAGACCGCAGGTGTTCTGCAAAGCGGTTGCCCAGTTTACGTTTGGTCTCTCCAATGTAGAGGAGACCACATTGGGAGCAACGAATGCAGTAGACTAAGTTGGGGGAAATGCAAGTGAAATGCTGCTTCACTTGAAAGGAATGTTTAGGCCCTTGGACGGTGAGGAGAGAGGAAGTGAAGGGGCAGGTGTTACATCTTTTGCGTGGGCATGGGGTGGTGCCATAGGAGGGGGTTGAGGAGTAGGGGGTGATGGAGGAGTGGACCAGGGTGTCCCGGAGGGAGCGATCCCTACGGAATGCCGATAAGGGGGGTGAAGGGAAGATGTGTTTGGTGGTGGCATCATGCTGGAGTTGGCGGAAATGGCGGAGGATGATCCTTTGAATGCGGAGGCTGGTGGAGTGATAAGTGAGGACAAGGGGGACCCTATCATGTTTCTGGGAGGGAGGAGAAGGCGTGAGGGCGGATGCGCGGGAGATGGGCCGGACACGGTTGAGGGCCCTGTCAACGACCGTGGGTGGAAAACCTCGGTTAAGGAAGAAGGAGGACATGTCAGAGGAACCGTTTTTGAAGGTAGCATCATCGGAACAGATGCGACGAAGGCGAAGGAACTGGAAGAATGGGATGGAGTCCTTACAGGAAGCGGGGTGTGAGGAGCTGTAGTCGAGGTAGCTGTGGGAGTCGGTGGGTTTGTAATGGATATTGGTGGACAGTCTATCACCAGAGATTGAGACAGAGAGGTCAAGGAAGGGAAGGGAAGTGTCAGAGATGGACCACGTGAAAATGATGGAGGGGTGGAGATTGGAAGCAAAATTAATAAATTTTTCCAAGTCCCGACGAGAGCATGAAGCGGCACCGAAGTAATCATCGATGTACCGGAGAAAGAGTTGTGGAAGGGGGCCGGGGTAGGACTGCAACAAGGAATGTTCTACATACCCCATAAAGAGACAGGCATAGCTGGGGCCCATGCGGGTACCCATAGCCACACCTTTTATTTGGAGGAAGTGAGAGGAGTTGAAGGAGAAATTGTTCAGCGTGAGAACAAGTTCAGCCAGACGGAGGAGAGTAGTGGTGGATGGGGATTGTTCGGGCCTCTGTTCGAGGAAGAAGCTAAGGGCCCTCAGACCATCCTGGTGGGGGATGGAGGTGTAGAGGGATTGGACGTCCATGGTGAAGAGGAAGCGGTTGGAGCCAGGGAACTGGAAATTATTGATGTGACGTAAGGTGTCAGAGGAATCACGGATGTAGGTGGGAAGGGACTGGACAAGGGGAGAGAGAAGGGAGTCAAGATAACGAGAGATGAGTTCTGTGGGGCAGGAGCAAGCTGAGACGATCGGTCTACCGGGGCGGTTCTGTTTGCCTTTACACATGTGGGTTATGAAATTCCATCTCTCACGGTTCTGTCCACGCTTTGACCAACTTATTTTGCATTTCCTGAACAGCCCCCACCCCAATCAAAATAGCCCTGCTAATTTGGCATCATCTGCAAACCCACCACCTCTAAATCAAAGTTGGAGTAATTTAGGAAGAGAATTGACCCTAACCCACATTCCTGACCACTCTGACATTAAAACATTAGGCAAGGACAGAGAGCCTGCAACCTTCTTAAGGATAAGTACCTAACATAAAAGCTATTGGGAGATGCAAAATCAAAATTCAGCACCTTTAAAGTAAATACTTTGCAAATAACCAGCTGTCCCTGGTAGAATGTATAATTTGCAAATATACTCAATAAAATACATTCATTCCTTTTAAACATCAATTGGGAAAATCAAAACTCAAACTAACTTCGAATTCATGTGCATTTTGAATTTTAACCATAATTTTGCCACTAAAGTATCTCTAAAACAGGCTTTAACTTAATAATATTGTTACAATCCCAGCTATGAGACCAGGGAGAATGAGGAATTGAAGGGAATTAGTATGAGTAAGAAGGTTGTATTGGAGAAATTAATGGGACTGAATGCTGATAAGTCCCAGGATCTGATATATTACATCCCAGAATGTTGCAAGAGGTAGTTCTGGGATAGTGGATGCATCGGGGATTTGCACAGACTTAGTGAGCTGGTAAGAACAACTGAGATGAGGAGAAATGTCTTCACCCAGAGAGTGGTGAGCCTGTGGAATTCGCTACCACAGAAAATAGTTGAGACCAAAACATTGTATGTTTTCAAGAAGGAGTTAGATATAGCTCTTGGGGTGAAAGGGATCAAAGGGTATGGGGAGAAAGCAGGAGCAGGCTATTGAGTTGGATGATCAGCCATGGTCATAATGAATGGGGGAGCAGGCTTGAAGGGCTGAATGGCCTACTCCTGCTCCTAGTTTCTATGTTTCTATAACAAAAACAGAATTACCTGGAAAACTCAGCAGGTCTGGCAGCATCGGTGGAGAAGAAAAGAGTTGACGTTTCGAGTCCTCATGACCCTTCGACAGAACTTTTTTTTCTATGTTTCTATGTTTCTTTGAATATGGCGGCTGGAATAGAATGTGGAAAAATGTGAGGCTATCCACTTTGGTGGGAGGAACAGGTGTACAGAATATTTCTTAAATAGTAAGAGATTAGAAAGTATACAAAGGGACTTGGGTGTTCTTGTCAATGAGTCACTGAAAGCTAACGTGCAGGTGCAGCAGACAGTTAGGAAGGCTAATGGTGTGTTAGCCTTTATTGCAAGAGGATTTGAGTACAGGAGTAGTGAAGTCTTGCTTCAATTGTATAGAAGCTTGGTTAGACCACACCGGGATTACTGTGTGCAGTTTTGATCCCCTTACCTTAGGGAGGATATTACTGCCATAGAGGGAGTGCAACGAAGGTTCGCCAGACTTGTTCCTGGGATGGCGGGACTGTCCTATGAAGAGAGGTTGGGAAAACTGGGCCTGTTTTCTCTAGGGTTTCAAAGAATGAGAGGTGATCTCATTGAAACCTACAAAACACTTCAAGGGATAGACAGGGTAGATACAGTTAAGATGGGCCCCCTGATTGGGGAGTCTACGCCCGATCTTACCTGTGACCGGTTCTGCACACCATGAATTGGCCAAATGGTTGGGTGAATTGTTACGACCAGTTTTGAGCAAGTTTTCCACATACATGGTGAAGGATTCCTTCACACTTGCGAAGGAATTGCATATGGACAGTAATGCTGTGTCCATGTGCTCATTTGACAGTGCTAGCCTATTCACCAATGTTTCACTTAAGGAAGCCATAGTTACCTGCACTGCAGCGCTATATCATGGCGATCTAGACCCACCACCACTGTGTGAATCAGAATTCGTTGAGCTGATGAACTCAGCAACTCTGCAGTTGAGTTCAGCTTTAATGACACCATGTATGTCCAAATAGATGGTGCTGCCATGGGATCCCCTCTAGGCCCAGCTCTCACAAACATCTTTGTTGGGTTCTATGAGAAATGCGTCTTCAATGGAATGACACCCAACCTCCTACCCCTCACGTATTTCCGATGTACGGATGATACATTTGCTATATTCAAATCCACAGCTGCATGGAATAA
>JANJGN010000006.1:190982902-191157902 GCA_026770705.1 Isurus oxyrinchus | reverse complement strand
CTGTTAGTCACATTTTGGTTCGATGTTGTAAGTTTGCTTTAAATTTTGTCTCTGGTTTTGCAGTGACTCTAACTTAGGAGCTGCATTCAACTTATCCCTCGTTTCGTTGATTGAGTTTAATTGTTTGACTCCAAGAGAGGTACCTGAAGCTAGCATCAGCTGTCATTTTAAAAGCTTTGGTAAAGTCAGGGGCGGCCAACACTGACTCATTTATTAAGACTGCCTTCAGCTTGTCAAAGGCTGCTTGGCATTCTGCTGATTAAACCACTTTTGCCTGTTCACTTAACAAATTGGTGAGAGGTACAGCTATTGTACTGAAGTTAAGCACAAACATCAGTAATATGTAATATCATTGCAGAGAAGATGATAAGACAGAGCAAGTGTGCCAGGTGGTAGGAGTGGTGGAAGATGACAGAGGCAGTCAGGGCAAGGTAGAAGGAGAAGTACACAGTGCCCAGAGTGAACCTCCTACAATTCGACCAGCCAATACGACAACACTGGGACAGTTAGATACCGTGTTCTCATATTTAGAGGAAGGACCAAGGCAAGATCTAATAAGGTTACTTAGGAAGTATAAGGGAATTTGTAGGGATACACCTGGATGTGCTACGTTAGCTAAACATGGCATGGCTGTAGGAGACACAGTGTAAAACCCACACATTCCCAAAAACCTCAGGATTTCTCATTTAGTTTTAGGAATGGGGAACTCTATTAGAACGTTCACTTTTGCTGTTCTTGGCAACACCTATCCTTGTCCTGCAATGTGACCCAGGTAAGTTACCCTTGCTTTTGCAAATTCACTTCAGGCCAGATTTATGACTAAGCCAGCCAACTGCAATTGCCTAAACAGGTCCTCTAATTGCTTTACATGTTCTTCCCATGTGTTACTCTATATTACATCATCGTCTAAATAAACCAGACAGTTAGGTACTCCAGATGCAACTTGATTTCTAAGTCTCTGGAATGGAGCTGGGGCGTTTTTAAACCCAAACAGCATTGACTAGACATTGATACAACCCACTTGGTGTAAGAGAGGTGGATATTTCTTTAGTCCTTGATGTTAATGGCACTTGCCAGTACCTGTTCAATAGATCAATTTTAGTAGAAATGAGGCACTGCCAACCTTATCGATGCAATCTTCTAACTGAGGAATTGGGTACGAATCTGTCCTCGTTACTACATTCACTTTGCTCTAGACTATACAAAATCTAGTGGATCCATCCAGCTTAGGAACCAATACTACTGGTGAACTCCAGCTGCTAGGGTTAGGCTCAATCAGTTGATTGTCCGGCATACACTGGATCACTGTTTCTTATACTTATTCCCTTATACTTCCTAAGTAACCTTATTAGATCTTGCCTTGGTCCTTCCTCTAAATATGAGAACACGGTATCTAACTGTCCCAGTGTTGTCGTATTGGCTGGTCGAATTGTAGGAGGTTCACTCTGGGCACTGTGTACTTCTCCTTCTACCTTGCCCTGACTGCCTCTGTCATCTTCCACCACTCCTACCACCTGGCACACTTGCTCTGTCTTATCATCTTCCCTGTGATGATATTGCTTCAACATGTTTGTGTGACTAAACCATTCCTTCTTCCTACACTCAGGAGTATCTATCAGATGAGTCACTTTACTAACTCTCCTAATCATCTTGTAGGAGCCACTGAGTTTCACCTTCAGGGGTTCACCCTGCGAAGGTAATAACATCAATACTTCATCGCCTGCTTGTTCTAGCTGTAGCATGTTTGGGTCCATTCTTTCATTTTGGCTTGGGAAATTTTTAAGTGCTCTCCTGCTACTTTTCCTGCTCCTGTGAGTCTTTCGAGAAACCTGGACATGCAATCCAATTTAGGATTTGCCTTCCTGCTTTAGGAACCTTTCCTTAATCACTTTTAATGTTCCTCTTCTTTCATGACCATTGATCAATTCGAATAGGCTAAATCCAGTAGATTTACTGGGAGAACCTATGGTAGCAAATAGTAAGAAATCTAGTCCTTTGTCCCAATCCCTTTGGATATTCAGAATAAAAGAATCAGAATCACAGAATCACACAGTGCAGAAGAGGCCCTTCGGCCCATCGAGTCTGCACCGACACGTGAGAAACACCTGACCTACCTACCTAATCCCATTTACCAGCACTTGGCCCATAGCTTTGAATGTTATGATGTGCCAAGTGCTCATCCAGGTACTTTTTAAAGGATGTGAGGCAACCCACCTCCACCACCCTCCCAGGCAGCGCATTCCAGACCGTCACCACCCTCTGGGTAAAAATGTTTTTCCTCACATCCCCCTAAACCTCCTGCCCCTCACCTTGAATTTCATGGCAATAGGTCTTAATCATGGTTTTGAGAGTTTGATGGTGTCTTTTTAAAGCTCCCTGTGTTTGAAGGTGATAGGCCGCAGACTTTAATTGTTTGTTACCCCAAGTTAGAAACTTGGTCAGATTGTATTTCAATTGGTGGCCATAATGAGTGGAAAATCTGAGTTAACTTTTCCACTACTACCTTACCTGTAATTCTCCTTAAAGGAATGGCTTCTGGAAATCATATATAAACTTTGTCTCTTTCTTTCAGACGCTAAGGAACGCAAGCTCCAAAAACTTATTGATACCAACACCCATCCAGGACCCTCCACCCCTTCCCGTCCCTCTGACACCTTCCCATCTTCTAATCCCAGCCCCAGCCGTGTATTCACCATACCCCCGGACCTTCCCCTCTCCGATGCTGAACATTTAGTGCTCAACAAAGGACTCAGTTTCATACCGTTATCCCCTCATCTCAATGAATTTCAGGCTCAGCATGATGCTGAACTCTTCTTCCGTCTCCTTCGTCTCCATGCTCACTTCTTTGGGCAGGAGTCCTCTCCCCGTTCCACGGATCCTGTCACCCACCCCCAGTACTGTCCCTCCCTCTGGACCCCTCCCTCTGACCTCTTACCTGCCCTCGATCTTTTCACTGAGAACTGTTGACGTGACATCGGCTGTGTCAATTTCTCTGCCCCTCTCACCCACTGTAACCTGTCTCCCTCTGAACTTGCTGCACTCTGTTCCCTTAGGTCCAACGCTGACATCGTCATCAAACCCGCTGACAAGGGTGGTGCTGTTGTTGTCGGGCGCACTGACCTCTACCTCGCGGAGGCTGAGCGTCAACTCGCAGACACTTCCTCCGACCTCTCCCTGGACCATGACCCCACCACTGAACATCAAGCCATTGTTTCCAGGACTGTCACTGACCTCATCTCCTCTGGAGATCTTCCTCCCACAGCTTCCAATCTCATAGTCTCCCATCCCTGGACAGTCCGCTTCTACCTCCTCCCCAAAATCCACAAACTGGGCTGTGCCCGGTAGACCCATCACGTCAGCTTGTTCCTGCCACACGGAGCTCATTTCTTGCTATCTTGACTCCCTTCTCTCTCCCCTTGTCCAGTCCCTTCCCACCTACATCCGTGATTCCTCTGACACCTTACGTCACATCAACAATTTCCAGTTCCCTGGCCCCAACCGCTTCCTCTTCACCATGGACGTCCAATCCCTCTACACCTCCATCCTCCACCAGGATGGTCTGAGGGCCCTTAGCTTCTTCCTCGAACAGAGGCCCGAACAATTCCCATCCACCACTACTCTCCTCCGTCTGGCTGAACTTGTTCTCTCACTGAACAATTTCTCCTTCAACTCCCCTCACTTCCTCCAAATAAAAGGTGTGGCTATGGGTACCCGCATGGGCCCCAGCTATGCCTGTCTCTTTATGGGGTATGTGGAACATTCCTTGTTCCAGTCCTACTCCGGCCCTGTCCCACAACTCTTGCTCCGGTACATCGATGATTACTTCAGTGCCGCTTCATGCTCTCGTCGGGACTTGGAAAAATTTATTAATTTTGCTTCCAATCTCCACCCCTCCATCATTTTCATGTGGTCCATCTCTGACACTTCCCTTCCCTTCCTTGACCTCTCTGTCTCAGTTTCTGGTGATAGACTGTCCAGTAATATCCATTACAAACCCACCGACTCCCACAGCTACCTCGACTACAGCTCCTCACACCCCGCTTCCTGTAAGGACTCAATCCCATTCTCCCAGTTCCTTTGCCTTCGTCGCATCTGTTCTGATGATGCTACCTACAAAAACAGTTCCTCTGACATGTCCTCCTTCTTCCTTAACCGAGGTTTTCCACCCACGGTGGTTGACAGGGCCCTCAACCGTGTCCGGCCCATCTCCCGCACATTCGCCCTCATGCCTTCTCCTCCCTCCCAGAAACATGATAGGGTCCCCCTTGTCCTCACTTATCACCCCACCAGCCTCCGCATTCAAAGGATCATACTCCGCCATTTCCACCAACTCCAGCATGATGCCACCACCAAACACATCTTCCCTTCACCCCCCTTATCGGCATTCCGCAGGGATCGTTCCCTCTGGGACACCCTGGTCCACTCCTCCATCACTCCCTACTCCTCAACCCCCTCCCACAGCACCTTCCCATGCAACCGCAGAAGGTGCAACACCTGCCCCTTTACTTCCCCTCTCCTCACCGTCCAAGGGCCCAAACACTCCTTTCAAGTGAAGCAGCATTTCACTTGCATTTCCCCCAACTTAGTCTACTGCATTCATTGCTCCCAATGTGGTCTCCTCTACATGGGAGAGACCAAACGTAAACTGGGCGACCGCTTTGCAGAACACCTGCGGTCTGTCCACAAGAATGACCCAAACCTCCCTGTCGCTTGCCATTTCAACACTCCACCCTGCTCTCTTGCCCACATGTCTGTCCTTGGCTTGCTGCATTGTTCCAGTGAAGCCCAACGCAAACTGGAGGAACAACACCTCATCTTCCGACTAGGCACCTTACAGCCTTCCGGACTGAATATTGAATTCAACAACTTTAGATCATGAACTCTCCCCCCCATCCCCATCCCTTTTTGATCCCTCCCCCTGTTTTATATATTCATCGTTATTTTTTATTTATTTACTTTCTCCCACTTTCATTGTTATTATTTCTTAAATTTATTTCCATTTTTATTCATTGTTTTATCCCCAGCTTTTAACCTTTTTGATGTTTTTTCCCACCCCACCCCCCACTAGGACCATTGGTCATTTTCCATTGTGTATACCCTGGTCCGGCCATTATCACCTTCTGCTTTGCACTCTTACTGTCACCAGTAGCACTTCCTTTAGCCAATACCACCACTATTAACACCCCTTTGACCTTTTGTTTATGGTATCTTTTGCAATCTCTCCTTTGCCTCCACCTATCACTGGCCTCCTATCCAGCTTCCCCGTTCCACCCCTCCCTAAACAGTATGTATTTCACCACATTTCTACTTCCTTATAGCTCTGAAGAAAGGTTATACGGACTTGAAATGTTAACTCTGTCTTTCTCTCCACAGATGCTGTCAGACCTGCTGAGTTTTTCCAGAATTTTTTGTTTTTGTGTCATATCCATGAGTGTAAGGATATACAGATGTCCTGCTTTCGTTTTGGGTAATGGTCCTGCGCAATCTACTAATACCCAACTGAATGGTTCTTCAAAAACTGATATGGGTATTAAAGGTGCTGCTCTGATTACTTGTTGAGGTTTACCTACTACCTGACATGTACAACACGTTTTACAAAACTGCACTACGTCCTTATGAAGTCTTGGCCAGGGTAACGTGCCTGTTTGTCGATGCTTGGGTTTTCTGTATTCCTACACGAGCTGCCATAGGGATTTTATATGCTACTCGCAATATCTCCTTACGATATTTGGGCAGTACAACTATCTGATGAACAACAGTACATTCCCATCTACAGGTCTGTGAGGGTGTCACCACTTCCTCTGTTTCACTGTTTCGCTGTTTCACAATTTCGCTGATTCGCAGTTGCACTGTTTTAATGTTTCACAGTTTCACTGCTTCAGTGATTCACTGTTTCATTGTTTCACTGTTTCACTCCTTCTGTGATTCACAGTTTCACTGTTTCGCTGTTTTGCAGCTTTGATGTTTTACTGTTTTGCAGTTCTGCAGTTTCGTAGTTTTGCTGTTTTGCAGTTTGTCAGTTTAGCATTTTACTGTTTTGCAGTTTCGCTGTTTCGCACTTTCACAGTTTTGTTGTTTTGCTGTTTCACTTTTTCACAGTTTCGCTTTTTCGCAGTTTTGATGTTTCACTGTTTCAGTTTTTTGCAGTTTCGCTATCTGACTGTTTCAGTGTTTCACAGTTTTGCTGTTTTGCTGTTTCGCAGTTTCACTGTTTTGCCGTTTCGCAGTATCGCAGTTTCACATTTTCTGTGATACGCAGTTTCGCTGTTTTGCTGTTTCACTGTCTCAGTTTCGCATTTTCACTGTTTTGCAGTTTTGCATTTCACAGTTTTGTAGTTTCGCTGCATCACCATTTCACATATTCGCAGTTACACTGTATCGTTGTTTCACTGTTTCACTGTTTGACTGTTTCACAGTTTTGCAGTGTTGCTGTTTCAATATTTCACTGTTTGACAGTTTCACAATTTCACAGTTTCGCAGCTTCACTGTTTCACTGTTTGACAGTTTTGCTCTTTCACACTTTTGCCGTTTTGCTGTTTCACAGTTTCGCCATTTCACAGTTTCGCTGTTTTGCTTATTCACAGTTTTGCAGTTTTGCTGTTTCACTGTTTCGCTGTTTTGCAGTTTCATTGTGCCAATATTTCACAGTTTCACTGCACCGGTGATTCGCTGTTTCTCTGTTTCTATGTTTCACTGTTTCGCCATTTCGCAGTTTCGCTGATTCACTGTTTTACTCTTTTGCAATTTCACTGTTTCGCTTTTCTGCAGCTTCACTATTTTGCAGTTTCACTGTTTCTCAGTTTTGCTGTTTCGCAGTTTTGCTGTTTCACTGTCTCACAGTTTAACAGTTTCACAGTTTCGCTGTTTCGCAGTTTCGCTGTTTCGCAATTTCTCAGTTTCCCATCTTCACTGTTTCGCAGTTTTGCTGTTTCACTCTTTTGCTGTTTCACTGTTTCACTTGTTCACAGTTTTGCTATTTCACTGTTTTGCAGTTTCGCTGTTTCGCTGCTTCACTGTTTCAATATTTCACTGTTTGACAGTTTTACAATTTCACAGTTTTACAGCTTCACTGTTTCACTGTTTGACAATTTTGCTGTTTCACAGATTTGCCATTTTGCAGTTTCACTGTTTCGCAATTTCACAGTTTCACAGTTTTGCTGTTTCACAGTTTCGCTTATTCACAGTTTCTCTGTTTTGCAGTTTTGCTGTTTCACAGTTTCACTGTTTTGCCATTTATGTGATACGCAGTTTCACTGTTTCGCTGTTTCACTTTCTCACAGTTTTACAGTTTCCTAGTTACACTGTTTCACTGTCTCACTGTTTCGCACTTTCACTGTTTTGCAATTTGCAGTTTCGCAATTTCACAGTTTTGCAGTTTCGCTATTTTGCAGTTTCGCTATTTTGCAGTTTCACAGTTTCGCTGTTTCACTCTTTTGCTGTTTCACTGTTTCGCTTTGTCACAGTTTTGCTATTTTGCAGCTTCACTGTTTCACTGTTTTGCAGTTTCACTGTTTTGCAGTTTCGCTGTTTCACTGTTTCAATGTTTCACCGTTTGACAATTTTGTAATTTCACAGTTTTGCAGCTTCACTGTTTCACTGTTTTGCAGTTTCGCTGTTTCAATGTTTCACTGTTTGACAATTTTGTAATTTCACAGTTTTGCAGCTTCACTGTTTCACTGTTTTGCAGTTTCACTGTTTTGCCATTTATGTGATATGCAGTTTCACTGTTTCACTGTCTCACAGTTTTACAGTTTCCTAGTTACGCTGTTTCACTCTTTCACTGTTTCGCAGTTTTGCAGTTTTGCTGTTTTGATGTTTCACTGTTCAATTTTTTGCAGTTTCGCTGTCTGACTGTTTCAGTGTTTCACAGTTTTGCTGTTTTGGCGTTTCGCAGTATCGCAGTTTCACATTTTCTGTGATATGCAGTTTTGCTGTTTTGTTGTTTCACTGTCTCACAGTTTTACAGTTTTGCTGTTTCGCAGTTTCGCATTTTCACTGTTTTGCAGTTTCACAGTTCTGCAGTGTCACTGTTTCACTGTTTCACGGTTTTACTGTTTGACAGTTTGGCAATTTCGCAGTTTCGCAGCTTCACTGTTTTACTGTTTGACAGTTCTGCTGTTGCACTGTTTTGCAGTTTCGCTGCTTCACTGTATCGCTGTTTCGCTGTTTCACTGTTTCGTTGTTTCACTGTTTTGCATTTCACAGTTTTGTAGTTTCGTTGTTTCACAGTTTCGCTGTTTCGTTGTTTCATAGTTTTGCTATTTCGCAGTTTCGCAGTTTCGCTGTTTCACTGTTTGACAGTTTCGCAATTTCAGTTTCGCAGCTTCAGCTGTTCACTGTTGGACAGTTTTACTGTTTCACACTTTTGCCGTTTTGCAGTTTCGCAGTTTCGCTGTTTCACTGTTTCACAGTTTCAATGTTTCACAGTTTTGCCATTTCACTGTTTTGTTGTTTCACTGTTTCGCTTATTCACAGTTTCGCTTATTCACAGTTTCGCAGATTCACAGTTTCGCAGATTCACAGTTTCGCAGATTCACAGTTTTGCAGTTTCACAGTTTCACTGTTTCACACTTTCACTGTTTCACAGTTTCACGGTGTGAATGTTTCACAGTTTCACTGCTTCGGTGATTCACTGCTTCACTGTTTCAATCTTTTGAAGTTTCACTATGTTGCAGTTTCGCAGTTTCGCTGTTTCACTCTTTTGCTGTTTCACTGTTTCACTTTGTCACAGTTTTGCTATTTCACTGTTTTGCAGATTTGCAGTTTCACTGCTTCGCCATTTCACAGTTTCACTGGTTCACTGCTTCACTGTTTTGCTGTTTTGCCATTCTGCTGTTTCACTGTCTCAGTTTAACAGTTTCGCTGTTTCGCAATTTCACAGTTTCGCACTTTCACAGTTTTGTTGTTTTGCTGTTTCACAGTTTCGCTGTTTAGTTGTCTAATGGTTTCGCTGTTTCGCTGTTTCGCAGTTTTGTTGTTTTGCTGTTTCACAGTTTCGCTGTTTAGTTGTCTAACGGTTTCACTGTTTCGCTGTTTCGCAGTTTTGTTGTTTCGCTGTTTTGCAGTTTCGCTGTTTAGCTGTCTCACGGTTTCACTGTTTCACTGTTTTGCTGTTCCACAGTTTTGCAGTTTCGCTGTTTTGCTGTTTTGCTGTTTCACTGTCTCACAGTTTAACAGTTTCGCTGTTTCGCTGTTTTGCAATTTCACTGTTTTGTTGTTTTGCACTTTCACAGTTTTGCAGTTTTGCTGTTTTGCACATTCACAGTTTTGTTGTTTCTCTGTTTCGCAGTTTCACAGTTTCGCTGTTTCGCTGTGTCACTGCTTTGCTATTTCACTGTTTCACAGTTTCAATGTTTCACAGTTTTGCCGTTTCGCTGTTTTGCTGTTTCACTGTTTTGCTTATTCACAGTTTTGCTGTTTCACTGTTTCGCAGTTTTGCAGTTTCACAGTTTCACACTTTCACTGCTTTACTGTTTTGCTGTTTCACTGTTTCGCAGATTCACAGTTTTGCAGTTTCACAGTTTCACACTTTCACTGCTTTACTGTTTTGCTGTTTCACTGTTTCGCAGATTCACAGTTTTGCAGTTTCACAGTTTCACACTTTCACTGTTTTACTGTTTCACTGTTTCACGGTGTGAATGTTTCACAGTTTCACTGCTTCGGTGATTCACTGCTTCACTGTTTCACTCTTTTGAAGTTTCACTGTTTTGCTGTTTTGCAGTTTCGCTGTTTCACTCTTTTGCTGCTTCACATTTTCACTTTGTCACAGTTTTGCTATTTCACTGTTTTGCAGATTTGCAGTTTCACTGCTTCGCCATTTCACAGTTTCACTGTTTCACTGCTTCACTGTTTTGCTGTTTTGCCATTTCACTGTCTCACAGTTTCGCAGTTTTGCAATTTCACTGTTTTACAGTTTCACAGTTTCGCTGTTTCACTCTTTTGCTGTTTCACTGTTTCGTTTTGTCACAGTTTTGCTATTTCGCTGTTTTGCTGTTTTGCAGTTTCACAGTTTTGCAGTTTCGCTGTTTCACAATTTCACAGTTTCGCATTTTCACTGTTTCGCAGTTTCACAGTTTCGCTGTTTCACTCTTTTGCTGTTTCACTGTTTCGCTTTGTCACAGTTTTGCTATTTCGCTGTTTCGCTGTTTTGCAGTTTCACAGTTTCGCTGTTTTGCAGTTTCACTGTTTTGCAGTTTCACAGTTCCGCTGTTTTGCAGTTTCACTGTTTCGCTTTGTCACTGTTTTGCTATTTCGCTATTTCGCTGTTTTGCAGTTTCGTTGTTTTGCTATTTTGCTGTTTTGCAGTTTTGCTATTTTGCTGTTTTGCAGTTTTGCTATTTTGCTGTTTTGCAGTTTTGCTGTTTTGCTGTTTTGCAGTTTCACAGTTTTGCAGTTTCGTTGTTTTGCAGTTTCACTGTTTTGCTATTTCGCTGTTTTGCAGTTTCACTGTTTTGCTATTTTGCTGTTTTGCAGTTTCACAGTTTTGCAGTTTCGTTGTTTTGCAGTTTCACTGTTTTGCTATTTTGCTGTTTTGCAGTTTCACTGTTTCGCTTTGTCACAGTTTTGCTATTTCGCTGTTTCGCTGTTTTGCAGTTTCTCTGTTTTGCATTTTCACAGTTTCACTGTTTTGCCATTTTTCAGTTTCACTGTTTATATGAAATGCAGTTTCGCTGTTTCGCTGTTTCACTGTCTCACAGTTTTACAGTTTCCTAGTTTCACTGTTTCACTGTCTCACTGTTTCGCAGTTTCGCAGTTTCGCAATTTCACAGTTTTGTTGTTTCGCAGTTTCACAGTTTCACAGTTTCTCTGTGTCACTGCTTTGCTGTTTCGCTGTTTTGCAGTTTCACAGTTTTGCAGTTTCACTGTTTTGCAGTTTCACTGTTTTGCTGCTTTGCTGTTTCACGGTTTTGCTGTTTCACTGTTTCGCTGTTTCGCAGTTTC
Source organism: Isurus oxyrinchus (assembly GCA_026770705.1). Taxonomy (NCBI): domain Eukaryota; kingdom Metazoa; phylum Chordata; class Chondrichthyes; order Lamniformes; family Lamnidae; genus Isurus; species Isurus oxyrinchus. The sequence continues at coordinate 191,146,961 of JANJGN010000006.1, read as the reverse complement.
GCTGTTTCACTCTTTTGGTATTTCACTGTTTCGCTTTGTCACAGTTTTGCTATTTTGCAGTTTTGCTGTTTCGCTGTTTCGCAGTTTCGCTGTTTCACAGTTTTGCTCTTTCGTTGTTTCCCAGTTTCACAGTTTCGCTGTTTCACTTTTGGTGTTTCAATGTTTCGCTGTCTCACTGCTTTGCTGTTTTGCTGTATCACGAGCTAGAAGGCTGACCCTTCGCTTTCTCCTGCCATCACTGGGAGTTGTGTTGTTTGATGTTTTTATTAATCAGGTACAGGGGTAATACCCTTCACTTGGATAGCTTCACCAGTATAAGTTTTCAATTTAGCTGAAGCCTGCTCCAAATTCAATTGTTGACTCCCCTTGTTTAAACATTTGAAGATGTGCTCTCCCATTACGGGTGGTTGAAGGACCAGTGTCTGCTTCCATCCTTAAAGGTTTTCCATTGACCTGCGGAGTAACAGTGATTGGTTCTGTTTCCCCGACTTTCAATAGAGAATAAACATCAGAATTGGTGGTTTCTGGTTTTTCCACATTATGTACTTCGATCAGTTTAGCTTACTGCCTGGGAGCCTGTCTCAATCTTGCTTTCCGTTGCTTCACTATGTGTCCTCTTTCACGACAATAATGGCACTCCACTTCCTTAAAATGGCAAGTTTAAGGAGTATGATTGCTTCCATGTTGGTAATGATTCATTTTCAGATTTGCTGCTGAGCGTTCTCCTGTATTTATTTTAAATTTCCGGGTAGCAGGGAACTGTCCTGACCTTTCATGCAACACCAAGCCGCCCATTCCCACTCCAGCTGGAAAACAGCCCATGCACTCCATCACCAGTGCTATTTCCAATGCTTTTTTAAAATCGAGGTTTACTTCAGCTAATAATTGTCGTTGAATGGCATCATCTTGACCACCGCAGAACAAACTACCCCTGAGCTTATCATTTAAGGTCTCCCCGAAATCATGGTGCTCAGTCAGTTGTTTCAATTTTGCCACTTATATAGCAATGGTCTCCCACCGGGGCTCTAATCTTCGGATTAAACCTGAACCTCCGCATGGCAACTGAGGGATTGGGTTGAAAGTGTCCCTTAACGAGGCCTACCAATTCACCGAAGGTCGTCAAACTGGGGGCTTTCTGGGCTGTCAATCTTTGGACTTAATTATAGGCTTTAGTCCCACAAACGCTCTCCTCTTTTCCTCCCCTCTTATTTTATTTGCCTAGAAGCAGAACCCAAGGCATTTTACATATTGATACCAATCCTCTGTGGATGGTTCAAAGGGCTCAATCCTGCTAAATTGTGGAATATCTGGTGAGTATATCTTCCTTTTCTTCTGTTTAAACAAGATACTTACAGTCGCTGGGTGAGGGACAATGCCAGACCCAATTTATACTCGTCGCCAATTTATTATGGGCTTGATTTTCCAGTCAGGTTTCCCATTGGAAACACTGAACTTTATTTACAGGCTGCAGCAGCAGTTATATGCTTCCATCAAGCTCCACAACCAGAAGGAGAACACTAAGTTTCCCCATGCTTACAGCTGATTCGTTCACACTGTCACATGATACCATACAACACAATAAGTCTTAAAGCTACAGCCACTACATCCCTTGAAGCTACAATTACTACAGAGGGGTGGTCTTGAGCCTGGCGGAGTGAAGGGTTTTAAGAAGGATTTTGGAGAGAGAGGCAGGGCTGTTTAGGGAGAGAATCAGAAGAATTGAACATTTCTAAAGGGTTGAAGGGTTGGGAGAAGTTAAAGAGACACAGAATGACTTAAACCCAAGGACGGACACTTTAACCTGAAGACATTGAGACTGCACCCAGTGTACAGTGAGCAGTTTTGAACTCCTTACTCAAGGAGGGGTATACTTGCAAAGGAAGCAATTCACAGAAGGTTCACTCAGTTGATTCCAGGATGAAGAGGGTTGTCTTATGAGGAAAGGTTGAGCAGGTTGGGCCTATTCCCATTGGAATTTAGAAGAATGAGAGGTGATCTTATTAAAATGTATAAGCTAAAGGGAATAGACAGCGTCGATACTGAGAGGAGGTTTGTTCTCCTCGTGAGGGAATCTGGAACGAGGGAGGGGCACAGTTTCAGAGTCAGATGGAGCTGAGGAGGAATTCCTTCTCTCAGAGGGTTGCGAGTTCTCTTTCCCGGAGAGCGTTGGAGGCCAGGTTATTGAATATGTTCGAGGCTGAGTTAGACAGATTTCTGATTGACGAGAGAGCTGAGGGGTATGGGGGACGGACGGGAAAGTGGAACTGTGGCCACAATCCAGATTAGACACACTCTTGTAGAATGGCAGAGCAGGCTCGAGGGTCTGAATGGTCTACTCCTGTTCCTAATTCTCATAATGTTACAACGGCACGACAGGGAGAGAAGGTGAGCGAGCACAGGGGTGATGGACTGTCGAGGCTTGCGGGCGGATAGGATAGGGCCAGAAGGGTTTTGGCTGGGCTGAAGAAACTGAGGCAGATTTGAAACTTGGGAGCAAATAGCTACAGAGTGTTTGGGCTTAGACAGAGGGAGAGGTACAGAAAGGGGCTAATGTTTAACCTCTCAGATCTTTCATTTCTTACGGTAGATGCTGAATTCATTACTTTTTGGGTCATTTTCTCTTCATCTCGCAATTCTCTGGGTATCAGATTCACCCTCTGATGTTTCCTGTCGATAACCCAGTCCCTGCAAACAGGGTGTGACTGGATGATAGCAGATTATTGAGCACACTGTGGTATAATCCTCTGAATAAACTGTCTGCCTGTGTTTGACCTTCAGAGGGCTGGGGCTTTGTGTGGAAGGGGACCACACAGTGCCAGCAAGCTCCACAAAGCAAGTAATTAAACCGTTACCCTGGCGACAGGGCTGAAGCGGTGCTTTGAGGAGGAGGTTGCTGAGTCTGACTGACAGAGAGGGTCTCCCCCCACCGAGCTGTAGACTCTCCCTCCCCCTTCCCCCCACCCCCTCCCCAACCCAGACACACTCAGCATCTGTGACTCCAGTGTCCCCAGGCAATGCTGCCCATTCAGTCCACAACTAGTCTAATCGTTTGCAGCATCCACAGTTTTTTTTGCTTTCACTTTAGTCTAATCATAGTCTCGCTGTACAGCCCAGTGTCAAATCCTTTTTGTTAATGACTGTGTGAAGCAGCCTTGGGGACCGAGCGAGTGTCACTCACTTGGATTAAACACTGACTCACTCACGAACAAAGCGGCAGCTCTCCCTGTGGCGGAACATGCCGGAAAGCAGGCGAGAGGCTGTGCCGAACCTGTCACAAGAAGCGCTGGTCTTTGTCCACCTTGCTGTGGATTTGCCACCTGTGCCCTTCCCCCTGGCAATGAATACCAGCCCAACAACGTTCTGATGCCAACCTCGCTCTCCTCGCCAGCTCCCTGCTGCTTACTGACCCTTGTCGAGGTACAGTTCCCAGTTCAGCACCTAGTCCAGCCTCCATCCTCCAACTGTGAGTGTTGACAGTGGCTTTCGGAAGGTTAAAATCCACCAGCCTTTTCACTCCAGCTGCAGCTTGGCAAGAATTTCATCAGGAGACAGCAAGCCCACCAGAGGCAGGAGTGTCGGGTCTGGACGAGGCCTCCAACTTCCCAGCACCCCCATCTTGGGTGATAAGAAGATTCAGTGCTGAGGTCAAGGCTTCTGCCCACACCCCCCCCCCGCACCCCCCCCCCCCCTCACTCATCCCTCCCACCCACCCCGGGGCAGGAGGTCCCACGCCAGGGTCTACCAGGCCAATCAAGGAGAGACCAATCGGCCCCTCGAGCCTGCAAGGCAAGTTGTGTTTGACAAATGTACTTTCAGGATGTAATAAGCTGGTCTGATAAATGGGAACCCGTCGTCTATTTGGATTTCCAAAAGGCATTCATTCAATCAGGTGCCAGAGGAATGGTTACTGCTCACGATAAGAGCTTGTGGTGTTGGAGGGTGAGATATTAGCATGGATAGACAATTAGCTAACCAACAGGAAACAGACTCAAGAGAAATGGGTAATTTTCAGGTTATAAACTGTAACCAGTGGAGTGCCACAGGGATCAGCGCTGGGACACCAACAGTTTACCATCTATGTTACTGAGCTGGGTGAAGGGACCACATACACTGTTGTCAAATATGCTGATGATGGAAAGTCAGGTTGGAACGCAAGTTGTGAGCAGAATGGGAAGAGACTGCAGAGGAATATAGACAGGTTAAATGGGTGGGTAAAAGGTTGTCCGATGGAGTGTAATGTGAGATTATTTACTCTGGTGGGAAGAATAGAAAAACAGAATATTATTTAAATGGAGACAGATTGCAGAATGTGGTTGTACAGAGAGATCTGAGTGTCCTTATACCTGAATCATAACATTCACACCACACAAGTGTCAGGCACTGACCGTCTCCAACAAGAGACAATCTAACCATCGCCCCTTGACATTCAATGGCATTACCATCACTGAATCCCCCACTATCAACATCCTGGGGGTTACCATTGACCAGAAACTGAACTGGACCAGCCATATCAATACTGTGGCTACAAGAGCAGGTCAGAGGCTGGGAATCCTGCAGAGAGTAACTCATCTCCTGACTCCCCAAAACCTGTCCACCATCTACAAGGCACAAGTCAGGAGTGTGATGGAATACTCCCCACTTGCCTGGATGAGTGCTGCTCCCACAACACTCGAGACGCTCGACACCATCCAGGACAAAGCAGCCGCTTGATTGGCACCACATCCACAAACATTCACTCCCTCCACCACCGACGCACAGTAGCAGCAGTGTGTGTACCATCTACAAGATGCACTGCAGGAATTCACCAAGGCTCCTTAGACAGCACCTTCCAAACCCATGACCACTACCATCTAGAAGGACAAGGGCAGCAGATAGATGGGAACACCACCACCTGGAAGTTCCCCTCCAAGTTACTCACCATCCTGACTTGGAAATATATCACCGTTCCTTCACTGTCGCTGGGTCAAAATCCTGGAACTCCCTCCCTAACAGCGCAGTGGGTGTACCTACACCACATGGACTGCAGCGGTTCAAGAAGGCAGCTCACCACCACCTTCTCAAGGGCAACTAGGGATGGACAATAAATGCTGGCCCAGCCAGCAAAGCCCACATCCTGTGAATGAATAAAAAACAAACTGGGCAGATTCCAGGGATGGGGACAGGCAGGAGAGTGGAGTTTATCCTACAATGAGGTCCAGCCATGACAGAGCAGGCCTGAGGGGCTGAATGGCCTGCTCCTGTCCTACTCAATTACTCAAATCATCTTAAACATCACACTTAAATCACCTCTTACTTTCCTAAACCTGAGGGAAGATGAACTTGGTCTGATGCAGCCTACTCTCCTGACTGAAAGCTTGGAGTCCTGCTGTCCTTCTAGTGAATCTCCTACACAGCCGTTCCTGAGTTAGAGGGCCCCTGATCGAGTCGGACCAGAGCACAGAGCGGACTCACAGCACCACAATCTTCACCAGGGGCTGGACAGGGAGGCAGATCCCACATCCACGCACCAGCCAGGTTGGGGATTGAACACCAATCTGATCCACCGCAGCGTGTGTTGGAAGGTTTTCCAAGTTGATATCTGTTTGGCTGCATTGTGAATGCACCTCCCTTGGGCCACCTGTACTGGGGCTTGAACCCAGAGCGTCTAGCCCAGCAGCAGAGATGCTAGTGCTGCACCACAACAACTTCCAACATCCCCATTAGCATTTGAGAGGAATGTTCTGTATCTGCCCACCCCCCCCCCCCCCACCCCCGGTTTTTAATAGCTTTGTGGAAATGGGATCCCTGGATCTTGCTGTTCTTCCAGAGCTGCCATTCTCCTCTGGAAAGTCCAGCCTGTTTCCTCCTCCCAGTTACTGTCACTGGCGAGCTGTGTACCTCCCCTGGCATGCCAGTGAATATTTCCTCCTCACAACTGAGGGACACAGCTTGTGTTGAATCACCTGGTGCCTGGCCAGGGAGATTGAAGGAGTTTATCAGCTCCGGTCCAGTTGACACAAATAAAAAGGATAAAGAGAAATTAATCTCGAAGCGCTGTGTTTTCTGATGCAGCAGTCGTTTACATTAATTGTCCCTTTATTTTTAGACGTTTGCAGCTCTGATGCCTAATCTGTACAAATCTGCAGGAATCCGGACTCACTGGTGACCAGAATCCTTAAATCCCAGCCTGTGGTGGGGCTGCAGTTATTCGCTTTCCATTGTCTTTGGCACCGGAAAATCAGGGAACGCTGCACAGGGCGGGGGATCAGGGCCTGGCCAAGTGCAGGAAGAGGCCATTCAGCCTGTCGGGCCTGTGCAAGCTCCTCGAAGGAGCTCTCCAATTAGTCCCAATGCCCTCCTCTTCCTCACAGCCCAGCAACTCCTCCCTCTTCGGCTACCCACCCAGTTCCTCTTTAGAAAGTGACTATGGAATCAGCCTTCCACTGCCCCTTGAAGCAGAGCGTCCCGGACCACAACAACTGGCGGAGTGCGTTTCATTTCCCTCGTTTTAGCAGAGGAATGAAACGCCCGCTGGATCTGTTCAAAGTTCAACAACCCTCACTTTGTAGTTTGCAGGGCAAAGGTCAGAAGGGGGCTGATGAGAACTGGCACCAAGTGGGAACTGAGGGGGGGCAAAGTCCGGGGAGGTGGGCATGAGTTTGCAGAGTTCGGTGAAGAGGCCAAGTAGAGTAAACAGAGAGAGAGACCCCCCCCCCCACCCCCAACCCCCCAGTCCACCCCTTTAACCGTGAATCTGAGGTCTTAACAAATGACTCACCATCTCAAAACTTTAATTACCAGCTGCAGCTGGTGTTTCTGTAGAATCTTTCCCAAAGTGAAGCCGTTCCCTGGGACATTATCAAACAAGGCAGAGCGATGAGGCCAGGTGGCCAATACCTTGGTCAAAGCGGTGGCTTTTAATGAGAGTCTTAAAGGAGAAGAGTGAGGCAGGGAGGCGGGGAGGTGGAGAGTGTTAGGGGGGGAATTCCAGAGATTAGGAGCCAGGCAGCTGAAGGCCTATGGTGGAGCGGTCAAAACTGGGGACACACAACAGACCAGAGTTGGAGGAGAGCAGAGGTCTTAGAGGGTTAAGGGAGGACTGCAAGAGATTACCGAGGTAGGGAGGGGAGAGGCCACGGAGGGGTTTGAAAACAAGAATTTTAAAATTCAGGCATCGCCAGGCCAGGAGCCAGTGTAGGTCAGTGAGGCTGAGGGAAGGGTGAACAGGACTTGGTGTGAGTTAGGATAAGGGCAGCAGAGTTTTGGATGGGTTCAGGTTTCTGTGGGGTAGGATGTGGGACAGCAACCAGGAGACCATTGGAAGAGCCAAGTGCAGAGGTAGGTCATGGATAAGGGTTTCAGCAGCAGATGAGCTGAGACGGGGTGGAGATGGACGCAAGGATAGAGATGGAAATGGGAGGTCTAAGTGTCATGGATACGTAGTTGGACAATCATCTTGGGATCAAATGTCACACCATGAGCCAACCAGTCTCACTGAATTCCATCTTTCACATGAGGGTTTCCAATCTCCACTCTCAAAGAACTCGCTTTGGAATCTTCTCCCAAACAACGCTTTCTCTCAAATGCCTTGCACAAGGATTCACCTCCAAGTTTTGAACTCCTTCCAATATTCCTCTCGCCGGATCCCCACATTCATTCAAGTTTCCTTCCACACACTCCGTCTCAGATACACAGCCATACCAACAGAACACCTCTGCTTCACATGCACATAATAAGGAGTCACCAGGCTTTGGCTGTCTCCTTTGATCTTCTGGCTGCTTACAAGCATACTTTGCTTCAAGTTTCCATCCTGCATCTTTCTCCCATTGGAGCCACCCTCTCTGCTCCTTGCTTTCACTTCCACTGAACAGAACCTTTTCCAGATTCCTGTTCATTCCCTTTGACTAGAGGGTCCTCTTGGAATTTTCTTTAATTTTCCCACTCCCTGGTTTCAGAGACATTCTCCTATTCTTATTGACCCTGTCTCCCCCACACTCTCAGACAGTGCATTCGAAATCCTAACCACTCGATTGACCCTGTCTCCCCCACACTCTCAGACAGTGCATTCGAAATCCTAACCACTCGATTGACCCTGTCTCCCCCACACTCTCAGACAGTGCATTCGAAATCCTAACCACTCGATTGACCCTGTCTCCCCCACACTCTCAGACAGTGCATTCCAGATCCTAACCACTCGATTGACCCTGTCTCCACCACACTCTCAGGTAGTGCATTCCAGATCCTAACCACTCGATTGACCCTGTCTCCACCACACTCTCAGACAGTGTATTCCAGATCCTAACCACTCGATTGACCCTGTCTCCACCACACTCTCAGACAGTGCATTCCAGACCCTAACCACTCGATTGACCCTGTCTCCACCACACTCTCAGACAGTGCATTCCAGACCCTAACCACTCGATTGACCCTGTCTCCACCACACTCTCAGACAGTGCATTCCAGATCCTAACCACTCGATTGACCCTGTGTCCACCACACTCTCAGACAGTGCATTCCAGATCCTAACCACTCGATTGACCCTGTCTCCACCACACTCTCAGACAGTGTATTCCAGATCCTAACCACTCGATTGACCCTGTCTCCACCACACTCTCAGACAGTGCATTCCAGACCCTAACCACTCGATTGACCCTGTCTCCATCACACTCTCAGACTGTGCAGTCCAGATCCTAACCACTCGATTGACCCTGTCTCCACCACACTCTCAGACAGTGCATTCCAGACCCTAACCACTCGATTGACCCTGTCTCCACCACACTCTCAGACTGTGCAGTCCAGATCCTAACCACTCGATTGACCCTGTCTCCCCCACACTCTCAGACAGTGCATTCCAGATCCTAACCACTCGATTGACCCTGTCTCCCCCACACTCTCAGGCAGTGCATTCCAGATCCTAACCACTCGATTGACCCTGTCTCCACCATAGTCTCAGGCAGTGCATTCCAGATCCTAACCACTCGATTGACCCTATCTCCACTACACTCTCAGACAGTGCATTCCAGATCCTAACCACTCAATTGACCCTGCCTCCACCACACTCTCAGACAGTGCATTCCAGATCCTAACCACTCGATTGACCCTGTCTCCACCACACTCTCAGACAGTGCATTCCAGATCCTAAACACTCGATTGACCCTGCCTCCTCCACACTCTCAGACAGTGCATTCCAGATCCTAACTACTCAATTGACCGTGTCTCCACCACACTCTCAGGCAGTGCATTCCAGATCCTAACCACTCGATTGACCCTGTCTCCCCCACACTCTCAGACAGTGCATTCCAGATCCTAACCACTTGATTGACCCTGTCTCCCCCACACTCTCAGACAGTGCGTTCCAGATCCTAACCACTTGATTGACCCTGTCTCCCCCACACTCTCAGACAGTGTATTCCAGATCCTAACTACTCAATTGACCGTGTCTCCACCACACTCTCAGGCAGTGCATTCCAGATCCTAACCACTCGATTGACCCTGTCTCCCCCACACTCTCAGACAGTGCGTTCCAGATCCTAACCACTTGATTGACCCTGTCTCCCCCACACTCTCAGACAGTGCGTTCCAGATCCTAACCACTTGATTGACCCTGTCTCCCCCACACTCTCAGACAGTGTATTCCAGATCCTAACCACTCGATTGACCCTGTCTCCACCACACTCTCAGACAGTGCATTCCAGATCCTAACCACTCGATTGACCCTGTCTCTACCACACTCTCAGATAGTGCGTTCCAGATCCTAACCACACGCTGTGTGAAATGTTTCTCACGTCTCCATTGCTTCTTTTGTCAATCACTATAAATCTGTTCTGCCTTGTTCTCGATCCTTCCCCCAATGGGAACAGTTTCTCCCTATCTACCCTGTCATGATTTTGAACCCTCGATCAAATCTCCTCTCAAAGAACAACCTCCTCTTTTCCAAGGAGAACAGTCCCAACTTCTCTAATCCATGTACATAAAGGTTTCTCCTCCCTGGATCCATTCCTGTGAATGTTTTCTGTAATCTCTCTAATACCTTCACATTCTTCCTAAAGAGCGGTGCCCAAAACTGGAAACAATACTCTTGTTGAGGTTGAACCAGTGTTTTATAAAGGTGTCTCATACCTTCCTTGCCTTTGTACTCTATATCCCTACTGATAAAGCCCAGGATACTGTCTGCTTGATTGACCATTCTCACAGCCTGTCCTGCCTCCTTCAATGTCTTATGCACATATGCACCCAGATCCCTCTGCTCCTGTGCACCCTTTAAGAACACAAGAAACAGGAGCTGGAGTGGACCATTCGGCCCATCGAGCCTGCTTCACCATTCAATACCATCATGGCTGATCCTGGGCTTCTACTCCACTTTCCTGCCTGCTCCCCATATCCCTTAATTCACCGAGACACCAAAAACCCATCCATCCCAACCTTAAATATATTCAACGATGGAACATCCACAACCCTCTGGGGTGGAGAATTCCAAAGATTCACAATCCTTTAAGTGAAGTAATTTCTCCTCATCTCAGTCCTAACTGATCAGCCCCTTATCCTGAGACTGGGCCCCCATGTTTTAGACTCCCCGACCAGCAGGGACAGTCTCTCAGTGTCCACCCTGTCAAACCCCTTCAGAATCTCACAGGATTCAATGAGATCGTCTCTCACTCTTCAAGAAGCTTGACACCATCCAGGACAAAGCAGCCCATGACAGCCATATCCTGTAAATGAATAAAAAATACCCCAAGGGGTATAGACACAATTTACTCAGCCTCTCATCACCATAAAGAGGGAGGCGGTGATCTTGTGGTAATGTCATGGGACTGGTAATCCAGCCACCCAGGCTAATGGTGTGGGGACATGCTTTCAAATCCCAGCACTGTGGCTGGTGGAGTTTAAACTCAATTAACAATGAGGAGAATTTCTTCACTCAGAGGGCGGTGAATCCTTGTAATTCTCTGTCCCAGAGGGTGTGGAGGCTGAGCTTTAGAGTATGTTCAGGACTGAGGTCACGTGGTTTCTACATATTAAAAACAGGCAGGGATCGTGTGGGGAAAATTGTGTTAAACTAGAAAATCAGCCACAATCTGATGGAATGGCAGAGTGAACTCAAATAGCTGAGTCCTGCTCCTGTTCCTTAGGTGATAAATCTGGAATCTAAAGCTAGTCTCAGTTATGGTGACCATGAAACAATCATCAGTTGTCACGAAATTACAGCTGGTTCACTAATGTCCTTTTGGGAAGGAAACCTGCTGTCCTTCCCTGATCTGGGCTAAGGCTCATTGGGTAAACAGACTGAAAGGTGTGGAGGGAAATGAACAGGAGGAAACATTGAAAGAAACATTTCAGAATCTTCATCGTGAGTCTGTCCATTGAAAAACAAAAGCTCAAGGAGACAGACCCATCCCTGGCTCACTCAGCAAGTTGTGGATAGTCTTAGACTAACAGAAGAGGCTTACAATGTGGCAAAGGACAGGAGCAAGTCTGAGGACTGGAATGTTTTAGAAACATGCAGAGAGCCACCAAAAAGTTAATAAAAAGGGGAAAAGTGGAATATGGGAGTAAGCTAGCCAGGAATATAAAAACGGATTGTTTGAGCTTTTTTATAAGTGTATAAAGAGGATGAGAGGAGAGAAAGTAAACATTGGCCCCTTAGAATCAGAGACAAGAGAAATTATCATGGGGAACGAGGAAGTGGCAGAGACACTGAACAAATACTTTGTCTCTTTCTTCACAGTAGAAGACACAAGATTCATACCAGAAACAGGCGGTAACTGATGGGTAATAAGAGTGAGGAGATTAATATCAGCAGAGAAAAAGTATTGGAGAAACTTGAGGGACTAAAATCTGACAAATGCTGAGAGCTGATGACCTACACCCTAGGGTTCTGAAGGAGATGCTGTCGAGATAGGGGATGTGCTGGCTATCATTGTCCAAAATTCCTTTGATTCAGGTCCGGGCCTACTGGGCAGGAACTTACCGCCAGCGAGCAGGGGGCGGGGCCTGCTCACCGATGTGTAAAATGACGCCGGATGATGTTGGGGGGAGCCCCCGATGTCTTCCCTCCCCATTTCAATTTCCAGGAAGGCGGAGGAGCAAAATCAGCTGTGGGCCCGCCGACCGGTCAATGGCCAGTTGAGGCCACGGACAGGATCATTGAAACCATTAAAGGAACTGCCCGTCCATCCGTAAGGTCAGTGGGTCGGCCAGGAGCCCCGAGGGGGTATAGAGTAAACATCAAACCTCATCCACCGGCGGGTGGAGGCTTCATGTAGGGTTTTAAACAGCTTAGTAAAGGTTTTGGGAAAATTATGGACATGCTCCGACTCGTGTGACAGTGTCACATGAGGGGACATGTTAGGGAAAGTTTATTTTTCTATTGAGTTTCTTGACATTGAGATTCAATCCCCCTGAGGCAGCTCTTATCCCCAGGGGGGTGAGTGCTCTCTCCAGGGGGGTGAGTGCTCTCTCCAGGGGGTGAGTGCTCTCTCCAGGGGGGTGAGTGCTCTCTCCAGGGGCGTGAGTGCTCTCTCCAGGGGGGGTGAGTGCTCTCTCCAGGGGGGTGAGTGCTGTCTCCAGGGGGGTGAGTGCTCTCTCCAGGGGGGTGAGTGCTCTCTCCAGGGGGTGAGTGCTCTCTCCAGGGGGGTGAGTGCTCTCTCCAGGGGGGTGAGTGCTCTTATCCCCAGGGGGTGAGTGCTCTCTCCAGGGGGGTGAGTGCTCTCTCCAGGGGCGTGAGTGCTCTCTCCAGGGGGGGTGAGCGCTCTCTCCAGGGGGTGAGTGCTCTCTCCAGGGGGGTGAGTGCTCTCTCCAGGGGGGGTGAGTGCTCTCTCCAGGGGGGTGAGTGCTCTTATCCCCAGGGGGTGAGTGCTCTCTCCAGGGGGTGAGTGCTCTCTCCAGGGGGGTGAGTGCTCTCTCCAGGGGCGTGAGTGCTCTCTCCAGGGGGGTGAGTGCTCTTTCCAGGGGGGGTGAGTGCTCTCTCCACGGGGGTGAGTGCTCTCTCCAGGGGGGTGAGTGCTCTCTCCAGGGGGGTGAGTGCTCTCTCCAGGGGGGTGAGTGCTGTCTCCAGGGGGGTGAGTGCTCTCTCCAGGGGGGTAAGTGCTCTCTCCAGGGGGGTGAGTGCTCTTATCCCCAGGGGGTGAGTGCTCTCTCCAGGGGGTGAGTGCTCTCTCCAGGGGGGTGAGTGCTCTCTCCAGGGGCGTGAGTGCTCTCTCCAGGGGGGTGAGCGCTCTCTCCAGGGGGTGAGTGCTCTTATCCCCAGGGGGTGAGTGCTCTCTCCAGGGGGGTGAGTGCTCTCTCCAGGGGGTGAGTGCTCTCTCCAGGGGGGTGAGTGCTCTCTCCAGGGGCGTGAGTGCTCTCTCCAGGGGGGTGAGCGCTCTCTCCAGGGGGTGAGTGCTCTTATCCCCAGGGGGTGAGTGCTCTCTCCAGGGGGGTGAGTGCTCTCTCCAGGGGGGTGAGTGCTTTTATCCCCAGGGGGTGAGTGCTCTCTCCAGGGGGGCGAGTGCTCTCTCCAGGGGGGTGAGTGCTCTCTCCAGGGGGTGATTGCTCTCTCCAGGGGGGTGAGTGCTCTTATCCCCAGGGGGGTGAGTGCTCTCTCCAGGGGGGTGAGTGCTCTCTCCAGGGGGTGAGTGCTCTCTCCAGGGGGGTGAGTGCTCTCTCCAGGGGGGTGAGTGCTCTCTCCAGGGGGGTGAGTGCTCTTATCCCCAGGGGGGTGAGTGCTCTCTCCAGGGGGTGAGTGCTCTCTCCAGGGGGGTGATTGCTCTCTCCAGGGCGTGAGTGCTCTTATCTCAAGGGGGGTGAGTGCTCTCTCCAGGGGGGTGAGTGCTCTCTCCAGGGGGGTGAGTGCTCTCTCCAGTGGGGTGAGTGCTCTCTCCAGGGGGTGAGTGCTCTCTCCAGGGGGTGAGTGCTCTCTCCAGGGGGGTGAGTGCTCTCTCCAGGGGGGTGAGTGCTCTTATCTCAAGGGGGGTGAGTGCTCTCTCCAGGGGGGTGAGTGCTCTCTCCAGGGGGGTGAGTGCTCTCTCCAGTGGGGTGAGTGCTCTCTCCAGGGGGTGAGTGCTCTCTCCAGGGGGTGAGTGCTCTCTCCAGGGGGGTGAGTGCTCTCTCCAGGGGGGTGAGTGCTCTCTCCAGGGGGTGAGTGCTCTTATCCCCAGGGGGGGTGAGTGCTCTCTCCAGGGGGGTGAGTGCTCTCTCCAGGGGGTGAGTGCTCTCTCCAGGGGGGTGAGTGCTCTCTCCAGGGGGTGAGTGCTGTCTCCAGGGGGGTGAGTGCTCTCTCCAGGGGGGTGAGTGCTCTCTCCAGGGGGTGAGTGCTGTCTCCAGGGGGGTGAGTGCTCTCTCCAGGGGGGTGAGTGCTCTCTCCAGGGGGTGAGTGCTCTCTCCAGGGGGGTGAGTGCTCTTATCCCCAGGGGGCTGAGTGCTCTCTCCAGGGGGTGAGTGCTGTCTCCAGGGGGGTGAGTGCTCTCTCCAGGGGGGTGAGTGCTATCTCCAGGGGGGTGAGTGCTCTCTCCAGGGGGTGAGTGCTCTCTCCAGGGGGGTGAGTGCTCTCTCCAGGGGGTGAGTGCTCTCTCCAGGGGGGTGAGTGCTCTCTCCAGGGGGTGAGTGCTCTCTCCAGGGGGTGAGTGCTCTCTCCAGGGGGGTGAGTGCTCTCTCCAGGGGGTGAGTGCTCTCTCCAGGGGGGTGAGTGCTCTCTCCAGGGGCGTGAGTGCTCTCTCCCGGGGGTGAGTGCTCTCTCCAGGGGGGTGAGTGCTCTCTCCCGGGGGTGAGTGCTCTCTCCAGGGGGGTGAGTGCTTTTATCCCCAGGAGGGTGAGTGCTCTCTCCAGGGGGTGAGTGCTCTCTCCAGGGACGTGAGTGCTCTCTCCAGGGGGTGAGTGCTCTCTCCAGTGGGGTGAGTGCTCTTATCTCCAGGGGGTGAGTGCTCTCTCCAGGGGGTGAGTGCTCTCTCCAGGGGGGTGAGTGCTCTTATCCCCAGGGTGTGAGTGCTCTCTCCAGGGGCGTGAGTGCTCTCTCCAGGGGGTGAGTGCTCTCTCCAGGGGGGTGAGTGCTCTCTCCAGGGGGTGAGTGCTCTCTCCAGTGGGGTGAGTGCTCTCTCCAGGGGGGTGAGTGCTCTTATCCCCAGGGGGGTGAGTGCTCTCTCCAGGGGGGTGAGTGCTCTTATCCCCAGGGGGGTGAGTGCTCTCTCCAGGGGGTGAGTGCTCTCTCCAGGGGGTGAGTGCTCTCTCCAGGGGTGTGAGTGCTCTCTCCAGGGGGTGAGTGCTCTCTCCAGGGGGGTGAGTGCTCTCTCCCGGGGGGTGAGTGCTCTCTCCAGGGGGGTGAGTGCTCTCTCCAGGGGGGTGAGTGCTCTTATCCCCAGGGGGGTGAGTGCTCTCTCCAGGGGGGTGAGTGCTCTCTCCAGGGGGTGAGTGCTCTCTCCAGGGGGTGAGTGCTCTCTCCAGGGGGGTGAGTGCTCTCTCCAGGGGGGTGAGTGCTCTCTCCAGGGGGTGAGTGCTCTCTCCAGGGGGGTGAGTGCTCTCTCCAGGGGGGTGAGTGCTCTTATCCCCAGGGGGGTGAGTGCTCTCTCCAGGGGAGTGAGTGCTCTTATCCCCAGGGGGGTGAGTGCTCTCTCCAGGAGGTGAGTGCTCTCTCCAGGGGGGTGAGTGCTCTCTCCAGGGGGTGAGTGCTCTCTCCAGGGGGGTGAGTGCTCTCTCCAGGGGGGTGAGTGCTCTCTCCAGGGGGGTGAGTGCTCTCTCCAGGGGGTGAGTGCTCTCTCCAGGGGTGTGAGTGCTCTCTCCAGGGGGGTGAGTGCTCTCTCCAGGGGGGTGAGTGCTCTCTCCAGGGGTGTGAGTGCTCTCTCCAGGGGTGTGAGTGCTCTCTCCAGGGGGTGAGTGCTCTCTCCAGGGGGGTGAGTGCTCTCTCCCGGGGGGTGAGTGCTCTCTCCAAGGGGGTGAGTGCTCTCTCCAGGGGGGTGAGTGCTCTTATCCCCAGGGGGGTGAGTGCTCTCTCCAGGGGGTGAGTGCTCTCTCCAGAGGGGTGAGTGCTCTCTCCAGAGGGGTGAGTGCTCTCTCCAGGGGGCTGAGTGCTCTCTCCAGGGGGTTAGTGCTCTCTCCAGGGGGTGAGTGCTCTCTCCAGGGGGGTGATTGCTCTCTCCAGGGGGCTGAGTGCTCTCTCCAGGGGGTTAGTGCTCTCTCCAGGGGGTGAGTGCTCTCTCCAGGGGGGTGAGTGCTCTCTCCAGGGGGGTGAGTGCTCTCTCCAGGGGGCTGAGTGCTCTCTCCAGGGGGTTAGTGCTCTCTCCAGGGGGTGAGTGCTCTCTCCAGGGGGTTAGTGCTCTCTCCAGGGGGTGAATGCTCTCTCCAGGGGGGTGAGTGCACTCTTTCATATAAATGAGCGACAGAGAGCACTCTCGATTTTGGGATTCCCCCACCCTCACAGAGGGTGCGCATAGCGCTTCCCTGCAGATGTCACGCTGGCCGGGCCTTAATCTGCCTGCCCACATAACATGGCACTGCTCCCCTTGATTGGGGGGCACCTTAAATTGGTGCACCGGCCCTTCAGCTTTACCCCGGATGGGGGGAAAATCCTGCCCATTAAATTGAAAGTTGGCAAATGTTACACCACTTTTCACGACAGGAGGGAGAGAGATAACAGGGAACTCCAGGAAGGTTAGCCTGACATCAGTTGTTGGGAAAATGCTGGAATCTATTATTAAGGAAGTCTGAACAATGCACTTAGAAAAGTATCGTATGATCAGAGCAAGTCAACGTGGTTTTACCAAGGGGTGACCTGCTTGACAGACTTATTGGAGCTTTCTGAGGTTGTGACTAGCAGGGTAGATAGAGGGGAACCAGTAGACGTGGTACACCTGGATTTCCAAAAGGCATTTGATAAGATGCCACATGAAAGGTTAATAGGCAAGGTAAGGGTTAATGGAGTTTTTTTAATTCATTCCCAGGATGTGGGCTTCACTGGCTGGGTCAGCATTTATTGTCCATCCCTAGTTACCCCTTGAGAAGGTGGTGGTGAGCTGCCTTCTTGAACCACTGCAGTCCATGTGGTGTAGGTACACCCACCGTGCTGTTAGGGAGGGAGTTCCAGGATTTTGACCCAGCGACAGTGAAGGAACGGTGATATATTTCCAAGTCAGGATGATGAGTGACTTGGAGGGGAACTTCCAGGTGGTGGTGTTCCCATCTATCTGCTGCCCTTGTCCTTCTAGATGGTAGTGATCGTGGGTTTGGAAGGTGCTGTCTAAGGAGCCTTGGTGAATTCCTGCAGTGCATCTTGTAGATGGTACACACACTGCTGCTACTGTGCGTCGGTGGTGGAGGGAGTGAATGTTTGTGGATGTGGTGCCAATCAAGCGGCTGCTTTGTCCTGGATGGTGTCCAGCTTCTTGAGTGTTGTGGGAGCTGCACTCATCCAGGCAAGTGGGGAGTATTCCATCACACTCCTGACTTGTGCCTTGTAGATGGTGGACAGGCTTTGGGGTGTCAGGAGGTGAGTTACTCACTGCAGGATTCCCAGCCTCTGACCTGCTCTTGTAGCCACAGTATTTATATGGTTAGTCCAGTTCAGTTTCCGGTCAATGGTAGTGGAGGATCGACAATGGTTTCATGGTCATTATTAGAGTTTTAATTCCAGATTTTTATTGAATTCAAATATTTCACCATCTGCCATGGTGAGATTCGAACCCGGGTCCCAAGATCATTACCCTGGGTCTCTGGATTATTCGTCCAGGACTGCAGAGCTTAGATATGACCCATTGGTTGTAGAATCGCTTAGCTCTGTCTATCACTTGCTGCTTATGCTGTTTGGCACGCAAGTAACCCTGTGTTATAGCTTCACCAGGTTGACGCCTCATTTTTAGGTATACCTGGTGCTGCTCCTGGAATGCCCTTCTGTGCTCTTCATTGAACCAGGGTTGTTCCCCTGACTTGATGGTAATGGTAGAGTGGGGGATATGCCGGGCCATGAGGTTACAGATTGTGTTCGAGTACAATTCTGCTGCTGCTGATGGCCCACAGCACCTCATGGATGCCCAGTCTTGAGTTGCTAGATGTGTGTGAAATCTATCCCATTTAGCACAGTGGTAGTACCACACAACACGATGGAGGGAATCCTCAATGTGAAGGTGGGACTTTGTCTCCACAATGACTGTGTGGTGGTCACTCCTACCGATACTGTCACGGACAGATGTATCTGCAGCAGGCAGGTTGGTGAGTATGAGATCAAGTATGTTTTTCCCTCTTGTTGGTTCCCTCACCACCTGCCGCAGACCCAGTCTAGCAGCTATGTCCTTTAGGACTCGGCCAGCTCGGTCAGTAGTGGTGCTACCGAGCCACACTTGGTGATGGACATTGAAGTCCCCACCCAGAGTACATTCTGTGCCCTTGACACCCTCAGCGCTTCCTCCAAGTGGTGTTCAACATGGAGGAGGCACTGATTCATCAGCTGAGGGAGGGCGGTACGTGGTAATCAGCAGGAGGTTTCCTTGTCCATGTTTGACCTGATGCCATGAGTTACAGGTAATATATTCGCTGGGATGGAGGATTGGTTAACAGATAGGAAGCCACTCGTTCTGTGTAGGCCCCAAACACCCTTTCAATTCCTTTCAAGATTATTGATCATCTTTGCTTGCACCACCCTTGTGGGCAGTGAGTTCCTGGTTGTTACCACTCACTGCATAAAGAGAATCTTCCTCACATTCCCCCCTGCAGCTCCTGCCCAAATCCTTAAATTTATGTCCCCCGAACCCTTGTGCCACCAGCCAATGGGAACAGCTTTTCTCTGTCTCCCTTATCGAAACCTGTCATCATCTTCTCCCCCTCAGTCTCCTTCTCCCCAGGGACACCAGCCCCAGCTTCTCCACCCGGACCTTGGCTCTAAATCCCAGCCTAACGTGCAAGTGACTCCGGGCCCACCCCAGCACGGCTGATTCTGAGATTCACCCTGAAATAACTTGGCAAGCATGACACTCAGTTGTATTCAGGAAGGCTGGAGATTCAAGGCCCACCACCACCTTCTCAAGGGCCATCAGGGAGGGGCAATAAATGCAGGCCCAGCCAGTGAAGCCCACATTCCGGGGAATGAGTGGGAAAAAGCACTTCTGACATTGTGGCCTTCCGACATTGGAATCAATTATTTGACTTGGATTTTTAGGTCGATTTGGCGAACTGGAACTCAATGAGACGAGCTCTCGGCCCAACGTTAATGACCATTCATTCAATTCTGGCAACGGCAACAGGGCTGCTTTATGTTTCTCACCATGGCAACCGTGTGTGTGTGCTGACTGCCACTCTCTAACAGTGACTGCGGATGAGTCAATTGTGTCATTTGATCAGAAAGAGAAGCTCTTCGACAAGATCTCTCCTCACATTGCCGCTGGTTCAATCACCTTCAACCTGAAGGTCGCTCTCCTCCCACTGGAACCAGTTTCTTCTTATTTACACTATCAAAAACCCCCCTCATGATTTTGCATCTCCTCTGGTCCAGGGTGTACAGTCTCAGCTTTTCCCTCAGCCAGGATTATAAATTGGCTTCATCGCTCCCCTTTGCAAAGCTGCTGACTCTGCCCAGGGGTTCAGTGGTTCAGCGAAAAGGTACGGTCCCCTTGAGCCAATGACTGTTGCCATCAATCTGCTGTGCAGTTGGTGCGGTCATTCACTGTAACAGAAACCAAAGGTCAAGTTAACAGCGAGAGGTTGTCAGTAATAGTGACGCTGGCACATGCTCCAGGTCCATGTGTTTTCATACTTGGAGAGCCTCACCGAGAGCACTAACTTTAGCTCATGATGTACTGTGGGCTGAGCAGAGGGACAGGTGTTTCTGTAAAGCAGACAAGATGCAGAGTGCTGGGGGGTGGGGGAGATGGAGTGTTTCCCCATCACCCCCAGCATTTCTCAGGGCTGAACCACATTGAGTCAATCCACTGGCAGAATGAGTTTCTCACTCTTTCACCCGGTGCTCACTGACCGACAAGCCTCCCTGTTCATTCATGCCTCACTTTTCAAATTCTCATCCTTGTTTTCAAATCCCTGCATGGACTTGCCCCTCCCTATCTCTGCAATCTCCTCCAGCCCTACAACACTCTGACATATCCGCACTCCTCTAATATTAATTTCTTGGCTGAAGGTTCCGGACACTGAAAGTATTGCAGCGACAGTACTGAATAGTGCAGCACTGTGGGTGTACCTATGCCACATGGACAGTAGTTCAAGAAGGCAGCTCACCACCACCTTCTCAAGGGCAACTAGGGATGGGCAATAAATGCTGGCCCAGCCAGCGACAGCCACATCGCTTGAACGAATAAAAAAAACTTCTGCTCCAGAACTTGCCGTGCCCCTAGCCAAGCTGCTCCAGTACAGCTACAACACTGGCATCTACCCGGCTATGTGGAAAATTGCCCAGGTCTGTCCTGTCCATAATAAGCAGGACAAATCCAACCCGGCCAATCACTGCCCCATCAGTCTACTCTCCATCATCAGGAAAGTAATGGAAGGAATCATCAACAGTGCTCTCAAGTGGTACTTGCTTAGCAATAACCTGCTCACTGACACCCAGTTTGGGTTCTGCCAGGGTCACTCAGCTCCTGACCTCATTACAGCCTTGGTTCAAACATGGACAAAAGAGCTGAACTCCCGAGGTGAAGTGAGAGTGACTGCCCTTGACATCAAGGCAGCATTTGACTGAGTGTGACATCAAGGAGTCCTAGCAAAACTGGAGTCAATGGGAATCGGGGGAAAACTCTCCGCTGGTTGGAGTCATACCCAGCACAAAGGAAGATGGTTGTGTTGTTGGAGGTCAGTCACCTCAGCTCCAGGACATCACTGCAGGAGTTCCTCAGGGTAGTGTCCTCGGCCCAACCATCTTCAGCTGCTTCATCAATGTCCTTCCTTCCATCATAAGGTCAGAAGTGGGGATGTTCGCTGATGATTGCACAATGTTCAGCACCATTCACAACTCCTCAGATACTGAAGCAGTCCATGTCCAAATGCAGCAAGACCTGGACAATATCCAGGCTTGGGCTGACAAGTGGCAAGTAACATTCACACCACACAAGAGTCAGGCAATGACCATCTCCATTAAGAGAGAATCCAACCATCGCCCCTTGACATTCAATAGCATTACCATCACTGAATCCCCCACCATCAATATCCTGGGGGTTACCATTGACCAGAAACTGAACTGGACTAGCCATATAAATACAGTGGCAACAAGAGCAGGTCAGAGGCTGGGAATCCTGTGGCAAGTTACTCACCTTCTGACTATCACAGTTATGTCACTGGTACTAGTGAACCCGGTATGGTGGTGTAGTGGGTATGTCACTGGTACTAGTGATCCCGGTATGTTGGTGTAGTGGGTATGTCACTGGCACTAGTGATCCTGGTATGGTGGAGTAGTGGGTATGTCACTGGTACTAGTGATCCTGGTATGGTGGTGTAGTGGGTATGTCACTGGTACTAGTGATCCCGGTATGGTGGTGTAGTGGGTATGTCACTGGTAGTAGTGATCCCGGTATGGTGGAGTAGTGGGTATGTCACTGGTACTAGTGATCCCGGTATGTTGGTGTAGTGGGTATGTCACTGGTACTAGTGATCCCGGTATGGTGGTGTAGTGGGTATGTCACTGGTACTAGTGATCCCGGTATGTTGGTGTAGTGGGTATGTCACTGGTACTAGTGATCCCGGTATGGTGGTGTAGTGGGTATGTCACTGGTACTAGTGATCCCGGTATGTTGGTGTAGTGGGTATGTCACTGGTACTAGTGATCCCGGTATGGTGGTGTAGTGGGTATGTCACGGGTACTAGTGATCCCGGTATGGTGGTGTAGTGGTTATGTCACTGGTACTAGTGATCCCGGTATGGTGGTGTAGTGGGTATGTCACTGGTACTAGTGATCCCGGTATGGTGGTGTAGTGGGTATGTCACTGGTACTAGTGATCCCGGTATGGTGGTGTAGTGGGTATGTCACTGGTACTAGTGATCCCGGTATGGTGGTGTAGTGGGTATGTCACTGGTACTAGTGATCCCGGTATGGTGGTGTAGTGGTTATGTCACTGGTACTAGTGATCCCGGTATATTAGTGTAGTGGGTATGTCACTGGTACTAGTGATCCTGGTATGTTAGTGTAGTGGTTATGTCACTGGTACTAGTGATCCTGGTATGGTGGTGTAGTGGGTATGTCACTGGTACTAGTGATCCTGGTATGGTGGTGTAGTGGGTATGTCACTGGTACTAGTGATCCCGGTATGGTGGTGTAGTGGTTATGTCACTGGTACTAGTGATCCCGGTATGGTGGTGTAGTGGGTATGTCACTGGTACTAGTGATCCTGGTATGGTGGTGTAGTGGGTATGTCACTGGTACTAGTGATCCTGGTATGGTGGTGTAGTGGGTATGTCACTGGTACTAGTGATCCTGGTATGTTAGTGTAGTGGGTATGTCACTGGTACTAGTGATCCTTGTCGGATCCCTGGTTGTGTCATTGAGGTTATGTCAATGGGTCAGTCCTGTTCAGGCCAGGGACTGTACCTTTCACTCTATCCAGGTAACCTGGATCCTCCGAGTTTTGCAAGTTTGGAAGTAATGAAAGGAGTTTAAATATTTGAAGTGGGTGGATCACTGTCACAGGACTGGGGAGATGGGCAAACGCTGACACCTGGTGGTAGAACAGGTAACTGCAGCAGGTAAGAGAACGAGGTGCCGAGAATTTCACTCAGATACAGGGATGAAGGCTAGATACCTGTCGTGATGCCAGTGAACCTGTACCCATTGCTGTCGATGTGGGCATTGCACCAATTTACTGCTGCCTGTTCATTTAATCAACTTCAGCGTGAGGCCCACACAAACTGTGCTGATGTCTGAGATATAAACAAAAAACTGTGGATGCTGGAAATCCCAAACAAAAACAGAATTACCTGGAAAAACTCAGCAGGTCTGGCAGCATCGGCGGAGAAGAAAAGAGTTGACGTTTCGAGTCCTCATGACCCTTCGACAGAACTTGAGTTCGAGTCCAAGAAAAAGTTGAAATATAAGCTGGTTTAAGGTGTGTGTGTGTGGGGGGCGGAGAGAGAGAGAGAGACAGAGGTGCTTGTGTAGACAAACAAGCAGTGATAGAAGCAGATCATCAAAAGATGTCAGTGACAATGGGACAAAAGAACACATAGGTGTTAAAGTTAAAGTTGGTGATATTATCTAAACGAATGTGCTAATTAAGAATGGATGGTAGGACACTCAAGGTACAGCTCTAGTGGGGGTGGGGGGATCATAAAAGATTTTAAAATATTTAAAAATAATGGAAATAGGTGGGAAAAGGAAAATCTTTATAATTTATTGGAAACAAAAGGAAAAAGGGGGAAACAGAAAGGGAGTGGGGATGGGGGAGGGAGCTCACGACCTAAAGTTGTTGAATTCAATATTCAGTCCGGAAGGCTGTAAGGTGCCTAGTCGGAAGATGAGGTGTTGTTCCTCCAGTTTGCGTTGGGCTTCACTGGAACAATGCAGTAAGCCAAGGACAGACATGTGGGCAAGAGAGCAGGGTGGAGTGTTAAAATGGCAAGCGACAGGGAGGTTTGGGTCATTCTTGCGGACAGACCGCAGGTGTTCTGCAAAGCGGTCGCCCAGTTTACGTTTGGTCTCTCCAATGTAGAGGAGACCACATTGGGAGCAACGAATGCAGTAGACTAAGTTGGGGGAAATGCAAGTGAAATGCTGCTTCACTTGAAAGGAGTGTTTGGGCCCTTGGACGCTGAGGAGAGAGGAAGTGAAGGGGCAGGTGTTACATCTTTTGCGTGGGCATGGGGTGGTGCCATAGGAGGGGGTTGAGGAGTAGGGGGTGATGGAGGAGTGGACCAGGGTGTCCCGGAGGGAGCGATCCCTATGGAATGCCGATAAGGGGGGGTGAAGGGAAGATGTGTTTGGTGGTGGCATCATGTTGGAGTTGGCGGAAATGGCGGAGGATGATCCTTTGAATGCGGAGGCTGGTGGGGTGATAAGTGAGGACAAGGGGGACCCTATCATGTTTCTGGAAGGGAGGAGAAGGCGTGAGGGCGGATGCGCGGGAGATGGGCCGGACACGGTTGAGGGCCCTGTCAACGACCGTGGGTGGAAAACCTCGGTTAAGGAAGAAGGAGGACATGTCAGAGGAACCGTTTTAGAAGGTAGCATCATCAGAACAGATGTGACAGAGGCGAAGGAACTGGGAGAATGGGATGGAGTCCTTACAGGAAGCGGGGGTGTGAGGAGCTGTAGTCGAGGTAGCGGTGGGAGTCGGTGGGTTTGTAATGGATATTGGTGGACAGTCTATCACCAGAGATTGAGACAGAGAGGTCAAGGAAGGGAAGGGAAGTGTCAGAGATGGACCACGTGAAAATGATGGAGGGGTGGAGATTGGAAGCAAAATTAATAAATTTTTCCAAGTCCCGACGAGAGCATGAAGCGGCACCGAAGTAATCATCGATGTACCGGAGAAAAAGTTGTGGAAGGGGGCCGGAGTAGGACTGCAACAAGGAATGTTCCACATACCCCATAAAGAGACAGGCATAGCTGGGGCCCATGCGGGTACCCATAGCCACACCTTTTATTTGGAGGAAGTGAGAGGAGTTGGAGGAGAAATTGTTCAGCGTGAGAACAAGTTCAGCCAGACGGAGGAGAGTAGTGGTGGATGGGGATTGTTCGGGCCTCTGTGTGAGGAAGATGCTAAGGGCCCTCAGACCATCCTGGTGGGGGATGGAGGTGTAGAGGGATTGGACGTCCATGGTGAAGAGGAAGCGGTTGGGGCCAGGGAACTGGAAATTGTTGATGTGACGTAAGGTGTCAGAGGAATCACGGATGTAGGTGGGAAGGGACTGGACAAGGGGAGAGAGAAGGGAGTCAAGACAACGAGAAATGAGTTCTGTGGGGCAGGAGCAAGCTGAGACGATCGGTCTACCGGGGCGGTTCTGTTTGTGGATTTGTGGATCTCCTATGGGTACCCTCATGGGCCCCAGCTATGCCTGTCTCTTTGTGGGGTATGTGGAACATTCCTTGTTCCAGTCCTACTCCGGCCCCCTCCCACAACCCTTTCTCCGGTACATCGATGATTACTTCGGTGCTGCTTCATGCTCTCGTCGGGACTTGGAAAAATTTATTAATTTTGCTTCCAATCTCCACCCCTCCATCATTTTCACGTGGTCCATCTCTGACACTTCCCTTCCCTTCCTTGACCTCTCTGTCTCAATCTCTGGTGATAGACTGTCCACCAATATCCATTACAAACCCACCGACTCCCACAGCTACCTCGACTACAGCTCCTCACACCCCGCTTCCTGTAAGGACTCCATCCCATTCTCCCAGTTCCTTCGCCTCCGTCACATCTGTTCCGATGATGCTACCTTCAAAAACAGTTCCTCTGACATGTCCTCCTTCTTCCTTAACCGAGGTTTTCCACCCACGGTCGTTGACAGAGCCCTCAACCGTGTCCGGCCCATCTCCCGCGCATCCGCCCTCACGCCTTCTCCTCCCTCCCAGAAACATGATAGGGTCCCCCTTGTCCTCACTTATCACCCCACCAGCCTCCGCATTCAAAGGATCATGCTCCGCCATTTCCGCCAACTCCAGCATGATGCCACCACCAAACACATCTTCCCTTCACCCCCCTTATCGGCATTCCGTAGGGATCATTCCCTCCGGGACACCCTGGTCCATTCCTCCATCACCCCCTACTCCTCAACCCCCTCCTATGGCACCACCCCATGCCCACGCAAAAGATGTAACACCTGCCCCTTCACTTCCTCTCTCCTCACCGTCCAAGGGCTCAAACACTCCTTTCAAGTGAAGCAGCATTTCACTTGCATTTCCCCCAACTTAGTCTACTGCATTCGTTACTCCCAATGTGGTCTCCTCTACATTGGAGAGACCAAACGTAAACTGGGCGACCGCTTTGCAGAACACCTGCGGTCTGTCCGCAAGAATGACCCAAACCTCCCTGTCGCTTGCCATTTTAACACTCCACCCTGCTCTCTTGCCCACATGTCTGTCCTTGGCTTACTGCATTGTTCCAGTGAAGCCCAACGCAAACTGGAGGAACAACACCTCATCTTCCGACTAGGCACCTTACAGCCTTCCGGTCTGAATATTGAATTCAACAACTTTAGGTCGTGAGCTCCCTCCCCCATCCCCACCCCCTTTCTGTTTCCCCCCTTTTTTCCCCTTTTTTTTCCCTATAAATTTTATAGATTTTCCTCTTCCCACCTATTTCCATTATTTTTAAATATTTTAAAATCTTTTATGCTCCCCCCACCCCCACTAGAGCTGTACCTTGAGTGCCCTACCATCCATTCTTAATTAGCACTTTCGTTTAGATAATATCACCAACTTTAACTTTAACACCTATGTGTTCTTTTGTACCATTGTCACTGACATCTTTTGATGATCTGCTTCTATCACTGCTTGTTTGTCTACACAAGCACCTCTGTCTCTCTCTCTATCTCTCCGCCCCCCCACACACACACCTTAAACCAGCTTATATTTCAACTCTTTCTTGGACTCGAACTCAAGTTCTGTCGAAGGGTCATGAGGACTCGAAACGTCAACTCTTTTCTTCTCCGCCGATGCTGCCAGACCTGCTGAGTTTTTCCTGATGACTGAGAGCCTGGGCAAATGGCACAGAATATGGATGAGGTAGGACCAGTTGAATCTTGTCTCCACCAGTTAGATAAACTGGATGGACTAAAATCTGACTAATCTTGAGAGCTGATGACCTACACCCTAGGAGATGCTGTAGAGATAGGGGATGTGCTGGCATCATTGTCCAAAATTCCTTCGATTCAGGTACGGTCCTATTAAATTGGAAGTTGGCAAATGTTACACCATTTTCAAGACAGGAGGGAGAGAGAGAACAGGGAACTCCAGGAAGGTTAGCCTAACATTCAGGAGGCTGGAATGTGGTTGTCGAACCGGACCGCTCAGGATGAATGTCTTCAAACAATAAACCAGGATGTGGCTAATCCACCAAAACCCACCACTGTGTTGGGAAAAGGAGTTGAAATCATGAGGAGCTATCCCTTCATCACTGACCTTCCTTCCATCATAAGGTCAGAAGTGGGGATGTTCGCTGATGATTGCACAATGTTCAGCACCATTCACAACTCCTCAGATACTGAAGCAGTCCATGTCCAAATGCAGCAAGACCTGGACAATATCCAGGCTTGGACTGACAAGTGGCAAGTAACATTCACACCACACAAGTGTCAGGCTATGACCATCTCCAACAAGAGAGAATCCAACCATCACCCCTTGACATTCAATGGCATTACCATCACTGAATCTCCCACTATCAACATCCTGGGGGTTACCATTGACCAGAAACTGAACTGGACCAGCCATATAAATACTGTGGCTACAAGAGCAGCTCAGAGGCTAGGAATCCTGTGACTCCTGACTCTCCAAAACCTGTCCACTATCTACAAGGCACAAGTCAGGAGTATGATGGAATACTCCCCACTTGCCTGGATGAGTGCAGCTCCCACAACACTCAAGAAGCTGGACACCATCCAGTACAAAGCAGCCCACTTGACTGGGACCACATCCTTAGACAGCACCTTCCAAACCCACGACCACTACCATCTAGAAGGACAAGGGCAGCAGATAGATGGGAACACCACCACCTGGAAGTTCCCCTCCAAGTCACTCACCATCCTGACTTGGAAATATATCACCGTTCCTTCACTGTCGCTGGGTCAAAATCCTGGAACTCCCTCCCTAACAGCACTGTGGGTGTACCTACACCACATGGACTGCAGTGGTTCAAGAAGGCAGCTCACCACCACCTTCTCAAGGGGCAACTAGGGATGGGCAATAAATGCTGGTCCAGCCAGCGAAGCCCATATCCCGTGAATGAATAAAAAGTTACGTGGGAAGGCAGCCAGATTTGTCCATTTGTAAATTTTCAGTGCTTTCTGAAAAAGGACACAGAAGCAGCAGAAAAGGCAATAAGATTGGTGCCGATAAAGAACAGGAGGCTGTAATATCATCATTTCTCCATGCCTTTTCCTTTTCATGTCCACCAACACAGCAAACTCAACTGCTGATAACGAGACTACAAGTAACTAGCATTGTGACCTGCAAAAATGCCCATCCCTTTGAGGGAGTCCAGAAACAACTTTGGTATACAACGTCAGCTACCCTTCAGATACATCAGTGAATGTATCTTCATAACCAGGTCCCCAACATCTGATTTCCAGGAACAGAAAATCATGACAATTCCTTCTGCTTATAACCTGTAGAAGTGCACTATTCTCTTTAACTGGACTTTTCCTTGAGTGTGTTTATATGTGTGTGTGTGTGTGTGTGTGTGTGTGTGTGTGTGTGTGCACATGTCATAAAGTTAAATTTCAGGGTGAACATGTAAATAAATAATCCTCTTCATTTAAATCCACAACTAATCTGCTGCTGGTCATTCAAATTGTCCAAAAGCTCAGGAGATAAAAAACACAAACATCTTCAGAGTGCTGAGAAAAGTCACGTGTTGTCGATGCTTTTCATCTTGCACTCATCAGGACAATTCATAAGAATACCAAATGTAAAGGGAACAACAATTTATACTGTATGAGAAGAGACTGTTGATTGGATGGCAAGTGGATTCTGATTGGTAGAGGTGTTGCCATGGAGAATACATTAGTTAACTGATGACTGACAGTTAACTGCCAAGCTTTGTTTTAAATTCAAACCAGGCAGGTTGGCCCTGATTGGTCAAGGCATTGTCCTGCGAATTGAACCAGCGAATGGCTGTCACTTATTTTGTTTAACTGAAACAGGTGCAATGTGTATACATGTCCTTTCTGTCTGCAAAGAGCAGGGCCCCGTGTATTAATATATGTATCTTCCGGTACACACAAATGCACCACACTGCGAGCACGAACTGACAATCTTACATTGGCTGTCAGGGTAATTCTTAGCGCACTGAGGATTATTTAGCAAGTGCTGTCCAATCACAGAATCATATCTAATATTGGACACTGTATTTGAGTTTTGCAAGCACGAACTGGTTGGGTATGGTCTGTACCTTGTCCATTGTGAACGGCAGCTGGGACACGCTGTTTGATACAATCTCCCAGTCTTTGGGACATACAGCCTACATACTGAGCATCACACTGGCACTGAAATTCATATACTACATTACTCATTTGTGTGATAGGCAGAATGTCTATTTGGCTTGATGGCAGCATCCTGTTAGTGGCGATTACCACTTGTGTTGTTACTGCATAGTGGCAGCGTGAAACAGCTAGCTTCAACTGAGATAAAAGCAAAAATCCGCGGATGCTGGAAATCCAAAACAAAAACAAAAAATACCTGGAAAAACTCAGCAGGTCTGGCAGCATCTGTGGAGATGAACACAGTTAACGTTTCGAGTCCGTATGACTCTCCCACAGAGCTAAGGAAAAATAGAAGAGAGGTGAAATATAAGCTGGTTTAAGGGGGGGTGGGACAGGTAGAGCTGGATAGAGGGCCAGTGATAGGTGGAGATAACCAAAAGATGTCACAGACAAAAGGACAAAGAGGTGTTGAAGGTGGTGATATTATCTAAGGAATGTGCTAATTAAGGGTAGAAAGCAGGACGAGCAAGGTACAGATAGCCCTAGTGGGGGTGGGGTGGGGGGAAGGTACAGATAGCCCTAGTGGGGGTGGGGGTGGGGGGAAGGTACAGATAGACCTAGTGGGGGTGGGGTGAAGGTACACATAGCCCTAGTGGGGGTGGGGTGGGGGGAAGGTACAGATAGCCCTAGTGGGGGTGGGGTGGGGGGAAGGTACAGATAGACCTAGTGGGGGTGGGGTGAAGGTACACATAGCCCTAGTGGGGGTGGGGTGGGGCGAAGGTACAGATAGCCCTAGTGGGGGTGGGGTGGGGGGAAGGTACAGATAGACCTAGTGGGGGGTGGGGTGAAGGTACACATAGCCCTAGTGGGGGTGGGGTGGGGCGAAGGTACAGATAGCCCTAGTGGGGGTGGGGTGGGGGGAAGGTACAGATAGACCTAGTGGGGGTGGGGTGGGGGGGAAGGTACAGATAGCCCTAGGTGGGGGTGGGGTGGGGGGAAGGTACAGATAGACCTAGTGGGGGTGGGGTGGGGGGAAGGTACAGATAGCCCTAGTGGCGGTGGGGTGGGGGGAAGGTACAGATAGCCCTAGTGGGGGTGGGGTGGGGGGAAGGTACAGATAGACCTAGTGGGGGTGGGGTGGGAGGGAAGGTACAGATAGCCCTAGTGGGGGTGGGGTGGGGGGAAGGTACAGATAGACCCAGTGGGGGTGGGGTGGGGGGAAGGTACAGATAGCCCTAGTGGGGGTGCGGTGGGGGGAAGGTACAGATAGACCTAGTGGGGGTGGGGTGGGGGGAAGGTACAGATAGCCCTAGTGGGGGTGGGGTGGGGGGAAGGTACAGATAGCCCTAGTGGGGGTGGGGTGGGGGGGAAGGTACAGATAGCCCTAGTGGGGGTGGGGTGGGGGGAAGGTACAGATAGCCCTAGTGGGGGTGGGGTGGGGGGAAGGTACAGATAGCCCTAGTGGGGGTGGGGTGGGGGGAAGGTACAGATAGCCCTAGTGGGGGTGGGGGGGTGGGGGGAAGGTACAGATAGACCTAGTGGGGGTGGGGTGGGGGGAAGGTACAGATAGTCCTAGTGGGGGTGGGGTGGGGGGAAGGTACAGATAGCCCGAGTGGGGGGTGGGGTGGGGGGAAGGTACAGATAGACCTAGTGGGGGTGGGGTGGGGGGAAGGTACAGATAGACCTAGTGGGGGTGGGGTGGGGGGAAGGTACAGATAGACCTAGTGGGGGTGGGGTGGGGGGAAGGTACAGATAGACCTAGTGGGGGTGGGGTGGGGGGAAGGTACAGATAGACCTAGTGGGGGGTGGGGTGGGTGGGGAAGGTACAGATAGCCCTAGTGGGGGTGGGGTGGGGGGAAGGTACAGATCGCCCTGGGGGGGGTGGGGTGGGGGGAAGGTACAGATAGTCCTAGTGGGGGTGGGGTGGGGGGAGGTACAGATAGCCCTAGTGGGGGTGGGGTGGGGGGGAAGGTACAGATAGCCCTAGTGGGGGTGGGGTGGGGGGAAGGTACAGATAGCCCTAGTGGGGGTGGGGGTGGGGTGAAGGTACAGATAGACCTAGTGGGGGGTGGGGTGGGGGGAAGGTACAGATAGCCCTAGTGGGGGTGGGTGTGGGGGAAGGTACAGATAGACCTAGTGGGGGTGGGGTGGGGGGGAAGGTACAGATAGACCTAGTGGGGGTGGGGTGGGGCGGAAGGTACAGATAGACCTAGTGGGGGTGGGTTGGGGTGTAGGTACAGATAGCCCTAGTGGGGGTGGGGGTGGGGGGAAGGTACAGATAGACCTAGTGGGGAGGGGTGGGGTGGGGGGAAGGTACAGATAGCCCTAGTGGGGGTGGGGGTGGGGGGAAGGTACAGATAGCCCTAGTGGGGGGTGGGGTGGGGGGAAGGTACAGATAGCCCTAGTGGGGGTGGGGGTGGGGGGGAAGGTACAGATAGACCTAGTGGAGGTGGGGTGGGGGGAAGGTACAGATAGCCCTAGTGGGGGTGGGGTGGGGGGAAGGGATGGAAATAGGCTAAAAGGTAGAGATAAAACAATGGATGGAAATACATTTAAAAATAATGGAAATAGGTGGGAAAAGAAAAATCTATATAAATTATTGGAAAAAAAGGGGGGGATCAGAGAGGGGATGGGGATGGAGGAGAGAGTTCATGATCTAAAGTTGTTGAATTCAATATTCAGTCCGGAAGGCTGTAAAGTGCCTAGTCGGAAGATGAGGTGCTGTTCCTTCACTTCCTCTCTCCTCACCGTCCAAGGGCCCAAACACTCCCTTTCAAGTGAAGCAGCATTTCACTTGCATTTCCCCCAACATAGTCTACTGCATTCGTTGCTCCCAATGTGGTCTCCTCTACATTGGAGAGACCAAACGTAAACTGGGCGACCGCTTTGCAGAACACCTTCGGTCTGTCCGCAGGCATGACCCAGACCTCCCTGTCGCTTGCCATTTTAACACTCCACCCTGCTCTCTTGCCCACATGTCTGTCCTTGGCTTGCTGCATTGTTCCAGTGAAGCCCAACGCAAACTGGAGGAACCTGCTGAGTTTTTCCAGGTATTGACCAGTGATGGTAAGCTTGCAGTAGACGGTAGTAGAGTACCCATTGGTAGATTTCTCAAGTAGCACATCAAGGAAAGGGGAGTTCATTTGACTGCTCCATTTCAAAGGTGAATTTGAGCACAGGATGGAACCCATTAAGATATGCAAAGAAAATTATTCCATGCAGCTGTGGATTTGAATATAGCAGATGTATCGCCCACATATCGGAAATATGCGAGGAGTAGAAGGTTGGGTGTCATTTCATTGAAGACATGTTTCTCATGGAACCCAACAAAGATGTTTGTGAGAGTTGGACCTAGAGGAGGTCCCATGGCAGCACCATGCTATTTGGGCATACATGGGTGTCACTAAAACCCAACTCAAATGCATGAGCTCCTGTGGAGATCTTATTGCAGCATATAAGATCCTGAGGGGATTCGATAGGGTGGATACTGGGAGGATGTTCCCACGTGTGGGAGAGACTAGAACCAGGGGATAGAGCTTACGAAGATGAGCCCTAACGTTTAAAACAGACAGAAGGAGGAATTTTTTCTCTGAAAGGACGATTTTCTGGGATGTGTATGAGATGGTTTTCTAGAGCAGTATGTTGGGGAACCAACTAGGGAACAGGCTGTTTTAGATCTAATATTATACAACAAGAGAAGACTAGTTAATAATCTTGTTGTAAAAGAACCTTAGGGAAGAGTGATCATAATATGCTGGAACTTTGCATGAAGTTTGAAATTGATGCTGTTTAACCTGAAACTAGCGTCTTCAATGTAAACAAAGGAAACTATGAAGGTCTGAGGGACAAAACTGTAGTGGGAAGCTATGTTAAAAGGTATGGTGGTAGACTGGCTACGGCAAACATTTAAACAACTAATACATAGTTTGCAACAAAAACCCCACATTCCTTTAACGCACAAAATCTTAGCAGGAAAAGCGAGTCAAGCGTGGTTAACGAAGGAAGTTAAAGATTGGATCAGGTCAAAGGGAGAGGCTTATAAACTTGCCAAAAAACATTAAGGCTGAGGATTGGGAGCATTTTTGGATTCGGCAAAGGCGGACCAAGAAACTGATAAAGAAAAGGAGAATAGGAAACGAATACAAATTAGCAAGAAACATAAAAACAGACTTTACAGTCTTCTAATAGTATATAAAAAGGAGAAGCTTGGTAAAGGAAACATGTGCCCATTACAGCAGGAGCAGGAGAATTTATAATGGGGAATAAGGAAATGGCAGAAAAACTAAACAAATACCTCGGGCACAATTTTCCCAGATTGGCACTAAGTGTGGTAGCGGGTGGGTAAAATGATGATTTACCTGTTGGCCGGGGGTGGGTTGGTGGGTTTCAGGCCATATTGTCCCAAGGACGCCTCATTATTTATGCACCCCCAAGAAACACACTGTTTGCATGGTGGGTGGGCTCTCATTCACCGCTCGCCATCACCGCGCTGTTACATCACACCGGCCACCATGTTTACAAGGCAGCCGCCGGCACACTGCTGACCGCTACCAGCTCACCATCGCTGCCCCGGGACACATGGCCAGCAAAGGGAAAAAACCCCACAGCCTCCCGGTTTAATGACGGGTCCCTCAAGCGACTGCTGGATGCTGTGGAGTCCCCCTGGGATGTCCTGTACACCCCCCCCCCCCCCCCCCCCCCCCCCCCCCCGCTCTGGCCCCCAGGAGGGGCAGCAACATGACCAACCCGGCTTGGGAGGCGGTGACAGTGGTGGTCAGCGCCAACGCCCTGCCAAAGAGGACAGCCACCCAGTGCTGCAAGAGGGTGAATGGTCTCCTCCGTTCTGTCAGGGTAAGTCACTCTCCTCATCGCTCTCAACTCACACACTCACAAACCCGTCACACACCCTCAGGGCCCTCACTCACTGCCAGTTCAAGAGACATCACCATTCACTCTCTCACACTCACCGTTATTGTCCTCATCCTGTCTATGGCACCACTCACCACCCACACAGGCCAGGCATACTTATCATCTGGCCCAGCAGGTGTCCTGCTTACACTCTCTCCATCTCTATTCATGCAGGACAAGCTGGCACACAACAAGAGGGAGAGGTCACAGACTGGTGGAGAAATGCCCGAAATCAAGGTCCTCATGGACTTTGAAAACAGAGTTATCCAGTCCTGTGCTGCCGGTGAGGTTGGCGCTGCTCTAGCAAGTGAGGATCCAGCAGTGCTACATCCATCAGACAACCATGTCAGTGACGTGTCCTGATTCACAGGCCACTGCCATGTACTAATTATCTCCCCTCTGCTTTCACAGGCACATCTGGGAAACAGCTGACAGAGACCACAACCCAGGGCCTCGACGAAGAAACCCCAGAAGAGGAAACTGCTGAAACTGTCACTGGAGACCCATCACAGGCCACACCCTGCACCAGCGCAGAGACACACACCTCGGTGGGGACCCAGCTTTAGAGCAGCCTCGAGATCACAGTCTGGTGAGCACATCGCACTGTCTGATCCACAGCAGGCGGAGACAGGGAATTCCCAGGTCCCCGGCACTCGGAGGAGCTGCTGGAGGCCACAACGTTGCTGAGTCCGAGTCAGATGAGGAGCCTCTGGACTTGGTCATCTCACAGTTGCTGGAGCCACAAAGGCAAGCTCAGGAACATCAGGAAGGGGTGTCTGTTGCACTCCTCAGATTGCAAGGCACGATGGAGGAGTCCGTCCGCCTTCAGGCTGAGGTGATAGTGCCAGTATTGCAACGCATCGAGGTCAACACTGGCAGGATGGTGGCCGCTTGGTCCAGGACGTCGCTCCTGCACTGATCTGCGGGCTGAGCTCCATCTCTGATGCCATAGTCGGCCTCCAACAGTGTGTACGCGAGAGGGGTGTGGGGCAGCTTGACCTCACTCCAGCTACCCTTCTCCTGAAGGAATCAGCCAGGGGCCCTCAGACACCCATAGGGAGGAGGACCAGATATGTACCCCTCCCCAGGGCCATCCATCCAGGTAACTGCAGGAGTGTTGGGCCCATCCGAATCCCCTCTTCCTGTGACCCCAGCAGCTCCAGCTCCACAGGCCAAGGAGGGGGCCACTGTCACACAGCAGGACCCTGAAAGCAGGCCAGGACCCTCAAGGTCTCAGCCCGCCAGAGGACGCCTGCCAAGGTCATCACAGACAGGGTGTCACAGTCAGCCGGCTGCCTCCACCTCCACTGTGGATGAGTGGGGAACACCAAGGGTTAGGGAGATTAAGAAGATGTATTTGCACAGCCTGGGCACGGGTGTCAATCACTTGTACAAACTGGTCACTATTGTCAATAAACTCCCAAGAATGTCTCCCTGCCTATGGCAGTGTTCTTGTCACTCAGACGTGAAACTTTTCTGCACAAGATAAAGGCAGGTGTCTCAGTCCAGGGCCTCTTCCCTGTGCTTTGTACAGCCTCTGGACCAAAGCGATGGTCCAGCCTCACACTCCCTGGACACATTACTGATGCCTGCACCTCGGTGGTGCTGGTCATTGCTGCCAGAATGTAGTGGGCAGGTGTCACAGAGTTCCCTCATTCTCTCTGTGTGTCTCTCAGCACCTTTAAGATAGGCTGGCCCCCATCTCTTCAGCATCTGTGACCAGTGATGCTGTGCCCCTGAAGGGGTCAGGTGCTGGAGGCTGACGAAGGATCAGATGCTTTTAAAGTTTCTCGATGCTATGATCCCGGTCACAGAGTGTAAGTGAGCTGCCCTGGGCCAGACAGGAGTCAGACATTCACAGAGGCTGTGTGAAGGTCTATGGAGTGTCCTCACTGCCTGTCATCATCATCCCTCTACAATCAAGAGACTATTAGAGCCTCCACTGTGTCTCCATGACAGGAGCCTTAGCACAGAGGGTATGTGTGTTGCCATAAGCCAGACTGGAGTCCACCATTCACAGATACAATGTGAGGATCCAGGGTGTCTCCTCACTGCCAGTTCAAGAGACATCACCATTCACTCTCTCACACTCACCGTTATTGTCCTCATCCTGTCTATGGCACCACTCACCACCCACACAGGCCAGGCATACTTATCATCTGGCCCAGCAGGTGTCCTGCTTACACTCTCTCCATCTCTATTCATGCAGGACAAGCTGGCACACAACAAGAGGGAGAGGTCACAGACTGGTGGAGAAATGCCCGAAATCAAGGTCCTCATGGACTTTGAAAACAGAGTTATCCAGTCCTGTGCTGCCGGTGAGGTTGGCGCTGCTCTAGCAAGTGAGGATCCAGCAGTGCTACATCCATCAGACAACCATGTCAGTGACGTGTCCTGATTCACAGGCCACTGCCATGTACTAATTATCTCCCCTCTGCTTTCACAGGCACATCTGGGAAACAGCTGACAGAGACCACAACCCAGCTTTAGAGCAGCCTCGAGATCACAGTCTGGTGAGCACATCGCACTGTCTGATCCACAGCAGGCGGAGACAGGGAATTCCCAGGTCCCCGGCACTCGGAGGAGCTGCTGGAGGCCACAACGTTGCTGAGTCCGAGTCAGATGAGGAGCCTCTGGACTTGGTCATCTCACAGTTGCTGGAGCCACAAAGGCAAGCTCAGGAACATCAGGAAGGGGTGTCTGTTGCACTCCTCAGATTGCAAGGCACGATGGAGGAGTCCGTCCGCCTTCAGGCTGAGGTGATAGTGCCAGTATTGCAACGCATCGAGGTCAACACTGGCAGGATGGTGGCCGCTTGGTCCAGGACGTCGCTCCTGCACTGATCTGCGGGCTGAGCTCCATCTCTGATGCCATAGTCGGCCTCCAACAGTGTGTACGCGAGAGGGGTGTGGGGCAGCTTGACCTCACTCCAGCTACCCTTCTCCTGAAGGAATCAGCCAGGGGCCCTCAGACACCCATAGGGAGGAGGACCAGATATGTACCCCTCCCCAGGGCCATCCATCCAGGTAACTGCAGGAGTGTTGGGCCCATCCGAATCCCCTCTTCCTGTGACCCCAGCAGCTCCAGCTCCACAGGCCAA
Organism: Isurus oxyrinchus; assembly: GCA_026770705.1. NCBI lineage: Eukaryota > Metazoa > Chordata > Chondrichthyes > Lamniformes > Lamnidae > Isurus > Isurus oxyrinchus. The sequence continues at coordinate 191,109,949 of JANJGN010000006.1, read as the reverse complement.
GGAGGGGGCCACTGTCACACAGCAGGACCCTGAAAGCAGGCCAGGACCCTCAAGGTCTCAGCCCGCCAGAGGACGCCTGCCAAGGTCATCACAGACAGGGTGTCACAGTCAGCCGGCTGCCTCCACCTCCACTGTGGATGAGTGGGGAACACCAAGGGTTAGGGAGATTAAGAAGATGTATTTGCACAGCCTGGGCACGGGTGTCAATCACTTGTACAAACTGGTCACTATTGTCAATAAACTCCCAAGAATGTCTCCCTGCCTATGGCAGTGTTCTTGTCACTCAGACGTGAAACTTTTCTGCACAAGATAAAGGCAGGTGTCTCAGTCCAGGGCCTCTTCCCTGTGCTTTGTACAGCCTCTGGACCAAAGCGATGGTCCAGCCTCACACTCCCTGGACACATTACTGATGCCTGCACCTCGGTGGTGCTGGTCATTGCTGCCAGAATGTAGTGGGCAGGTGTCACAGAGTTCCCTCATTCTCTCTGTGTGTCTCTCAGCACCTTTAAGATAGGCTGGCCCCCATCTCTTCAGCATCTGTGACCAGTGATGCTGTGCCCCTGAAGGGGTCAGGTGCTGGAGGCTGACGAAGGATCAGATGCTTTTAAAGTTTCTCGATGCTATGATCCCGGTCACAGAGTGTAAGTGAGCTGCCCTGGGCCAGACAGGAGTCAGACATTCACAGAGGCTGTGTGAAGGTCTATGGAGTGTCCTCACTGCCTGTCATCATCATCCCTCTACAATCAAGAGACTATTAGAGCCTCCACTGTGTCTCCATGACAGGAGCCTTAGCACAGAGGGTATGTGTGTTGCCATAAGCCAGACTGGAGTCCACCATTCACAGATACAATGTGAGGATCCAGGGTGTCTCCTCACTGCCTCTCTTCATCATCCTCCACAAATCTGGCAGCTATGAGGGCCTCCCGAGTGTGCCTGCCTCGTCTGGCCAGTGCGAGGGCCTCATCTCCGTCAGCATCACCTCCGAGGACCCCCTCACCCTCACCCTCATCTCCATCGACACCCTCCTCATCGGAGGAGAACTCCAACTCCTCCATCTATCTTCCCCTCGGCAGCTCCTGTCCCCGTGGCAGCGCCAGGTTGTTAAGGGCACAGCCGGTGACGATGATGTGTGACACCCTCTGTGGACTGTATTGCAGGCTCCACCCGACCGGTCCAGGCACAGGAACCTCACCTTCAACATCCCGATGGTCTGCTCCACCAAGGTGCGAGTTGCAGTATGACCCTGGTTCTAGCGTCGCTCTGCTGCAGTCTGAGGCTGCTGCCCAGGACTCATCAGCCACCGTCTCTGTGGGAAGCCCTTGTCCCCGAGGAGCCAACGCTGCAGCCTCTGTGGACCCTGGAATACGTCAGGGATCTGTGACTGACTGAGGATGTAGGATTCATGGACACTCCCTGGAAACCGTGCACACATCTGCAGGATGCACTTTCACAGCCACTGGCAGTGGATGCCCTCCACATCCTCGTGGCACCAAATCCTGCAGTAGCTGGCAGATGTGACGGACCAGTTCCCTGGACGTGTGCCGTCTTCGGCGACACTGGTTCTCGGTCACCTGCAGGAATGAAAGGTGGCGTCTGTAGACCCTGGGTCTAACTGGACGCCAACCAATGGCAGCTCAGTGTGACTTTTCAGCAGTGTGTCCAGGGAGCCTAGCTGCCCCTTCTTCCTGAGGGCGCTGCTCCTCCCTCTGCACAGCCAGGTGCCTCCTTCACTCTCTTCTCCGAAGTCTTGGCTCTCTGTAAGCCATGAGGCATACAGCTGGTTCACCATGACCCTGATGTACTCCTCCTCAGGGTGAAAGATGTGGTTAGCTTGGGTGTACTAAGAACCTGTCCTGGTTAAGCATGACAGCCCCTCAACCCTTCCCAGAGAGTGCTGGCCACCACTTGGATGGCCAGAGTTTAGTGCACTGCATGGCTGCCTGAAACACCACTCCACTCCGCCCCACTCCAGCTGACTGATTGGTGGCAGCTTTGCCCATTGGACTACATGCTGTGCTTTCAGCTCAGGCACAGGCATTCTCCTAACCCGCTCTGCAATGCTGCACTGTTAGCTTGAACCATGGGAGAGACTGGTCCAAACTGGGATGAAGACATTGCAAGGGGCTATGAGTACCTCAACCCAGTGACTGCTCCATGGTCAGCTTTAGCGAGGAGTTTGTACAACGTGTGCAGTCGTCTAACTTTTCTGCAGTCCACTAAAACACTCATTAGTTTGCAGTGTGTGCCTGAAGGGGGAGAAGCTCTGGAGCATTTGGTGGCACTTTCATGCCTCTGTGTTGTTTGAGAGCTTGAGGGGGCAGAGATGCTAGAGGCCCAACTCCAATCATATCAATGTGGCTGCATCTGAACTGTCTCAGCTGCAGAGGAATGTTCACTTTATACAAGGTTTCCCTAACGTGTGGCTGCTTCCCTCGCCCACACTACCCCCTCCCCACCACCCCGTGCTTATGCGCTACCTTCAACTGCAGGGCGGCCCTTACCCCCACCCCTCTTCCCTGCCACCACCACCAGTTGCCTCAACAATGGGGCTGTATTTGCCCCCTGCTCCCCCTCACCCTCAAAAGTTGCCTCTGAGTCAGGGTGCCATTTAACCCCCCCGAGGAATTTGATTTAGCTAAACAATCTTTGGCTACTGTCTAAATTTACAGAGGATGGAGTTGAGAGACATTTCATCTCATTTGTAAAGATAGCTATGAAATTGAATCGGCCAAGGGATGCTTGGACTGTAATATTACAGAATGTTTTATCGGGTCCAGCAATGGGTGTGTATGCAAAGTTTATCAGAGGAGCAATCTGCAGACTATGAGATAGTAAAAAGAGCAGTTCAAAATGTTAATGAGCTGGTCCCTGAAACTTACCAGCTGAAACTTAGGACTGTGAAAAAGAGACCTCATCAGATAGTTGTAGAGTTTACAAGAGGAAAGGAAACTCTCTGGGATCAGTGATTCAGGGCATTAAAGTTAGACAAGCCTTTTGAGAATGTAAGAGAAATTATGGTCGTGGAAGAACTTAGAAATAGTATAACACTAACTAACAAAAGATATTTGAATAAAAGACAAAGGAAAAGGGTCAAGGAAACTGCTGTCTTAACCAATACTTATGATATTTCACATAGACAGTTGAGTGTAGGAAAACGATCATATGGGGCTCAGCAAGGGAATTGGAGGGATGCGAAACCTAGTGATGGTAAAAGTGAAGCAACAAGGGGCATGTTGAAGGATGCCAGTCTGTTAAAGGTGGAAGGGTGAAAGGCAGTGGTGAAGGAAGAAACGGAGCATGTTACCATTGTTACAAGGCTGGACATACAAGATCAAATTGTTGGAAGTTAAAAGGCAGACCAATTGCAGTGATAAGAACTCAGAAATGTTCTGTTCGCAAGACAGACCCAGCAACCTGAGGACTGGTGCAAAAGGAAGAGTCAGTATTTGCCAGAGAGGTGGGAACGTGTTCAACAACCTACACTAAAGTTGTGAAGGGCAAGTTACAGAGACGTTTGAAGATTTTATATGCGAAGTGGAAGTATATCCATGTGTTCCAGGAAGAGCATGAAGAAACCCCATGAAGATGTTGAGAGATACAGGGACTATCCAGTCATTAATGCTATGGGCTAGTGCCATCTGCTGTTCAGAAGGGCTATTGCAGGAGAACGTGTTAATGGCATTCATGGAGGGATTAAGTGTATATCTTTATGTAAAATAAATTTAAAGAGAACCCTGGATGTCAAGGGACAGAAAGGTTAGGATTAAGAAAAAAAAAGGTAAGGGGGCAGGAGGTTTAGAGGGGATGTGAGGAAAGAAATTTTCCCCCAGAGGGCGGTGGGAATCTGGAACTCACTGCCTGAAAGGATGGCAGAGGCAGAAACCCTCATAACATTTAAGAAGTATTTGGATGTGCACTTGCGATGCCATGGCATACACGTCTATGGGCCTAGTGCTGGAAAATGGGATTAGAATAGTCACGTACTTGTTTGACTGGCACAGACTTGATGGGCCGAAGGGCCTTTTTCTGTGCTGTAGACCTCTATGACCCTATAAGAGAAGCTTATGGCAGATACTGAGGGCTCAATATGGCAGAGACCCCAGAGGAGTATAAGAAGTGCGGGATGGGGGTGGGGGGTGTACTTAAAAAGGAAATTAGGAAATCTAAGAGAGTGCATGAGAAAGCATTGGTGGGTAGAATAAAAGAAAAGGGTCTTTAAAAATATATAAAGAGCAGGACAATAACTAGGGAAAGAGTAGGGCCAGTTAGGGCCCATAGAAGTTATCTGTGTGTGTGGACCCAGAAGACGTGGATACAGTCCTCAATGAATACTTTGCATCAGTCTTTGTAATGGAAAAGGAAGGTGTAGGTATAGACATCAGGGTGGAGGACTGTGAAATATTAGAGGAAATTAACAGAGAGAGAGGAGGTACTAGCGGGTTTAGCAGCCTTAAAAGTGGATAAATCCGCAGGCCCGGATGAGATGTATCCCAGGCTGTTGAGGGAGGCAAGGGAAGAAATATCAGGGGCCCTGGCAGGAATTTTCAAATCCTCTCTGGCCACAGGAGAGGTGCCAGAGGACTGGAGGACTGCTAACATTGTCCCATTATTAAAAAAGGGAGGAAGGGATAGACCAGGAAATTACAGGCCAGTCAGTCTAATCTCGGTGGTGGGGAAGTTACTAGAAAGAATTCTGAGGGACAGAATATATCTGCACTTGGAGAGACACGGATTAATCAGGGACAGTCAGCGTGGATTTGTTAAGGGAAGGTCATGTTTGACAAGTTTGATGAATTTTTTGAGGAGGTAACCAGGAGAGTTGATGAGGGTAATGCATTTGATGTGGTCTACATGGACTTTAGCGAGGCTTTTGATAAGGTCCCTCATGGCAGACTGGTCAAGAAAGTAAGAGTCGATGGGATCCAAGGCAAAGTGGCATGTTGGATCCTAAATTGGCTGAGAGGCAGGGAGCAGAGGGTGATGGTAGAGGGATGTTTCTGTGACTGGAAACCTGTTTCCAGTGGGGTTCCACAGGGTTCTGTGCTGGGGCCCTTGCTGTTTGTGGTGTACATAAATGATTTGGACTTAAATGTAGGGGGTATGATCAAGGAGTTTGTGGATGACATGAAAATTGGTGGGTGGTAAATAGTGAGGAGGATAGCTGTAAACTGCACGAGGATATCAATGGACGGGTCAGGTGGGCAGAGCAGTGGCAAATGGAATTCAACCTGGAAAAGTGTGAGGCAATGCACTTGGGGAGAGCTAACAAGGCAAGGGATTACACTGTGAATGGTAGGACCCTGGAAAGTACTGAAGATCAGAGGCACGTTGGTGTGCATATCCACAGATCCCAGTTTCTGAGTCTGGAACTCACTGCTTGAAAGGCTGGTTGAATCAGAAACTCCTGTAACATTTACAATGTATTTAGATATTCACTTGCGTTGCCATAGCCTCCAGCCAAGCGCTGGAAAATGGGATTCATGTAGTCAGATCTTTGTTGACCGGCACGGACATGATGGGCCAAATGGCCTCCTTCTGTGCTGTAAACAGGTCTGAGCCATTAGAGTCCAGGAATCTATCCATTTCCTTCTTAAATATATTCAGTGATTTGTTGGCTCTCAGTGGGCCCTACCTACCAGATTCCGGGTCTCCGAGCAGCTGCTGAGTGCCTTTGTGACCCTCCCATCCCCCGGCCCCCTCCCCCAACCTCTGGGAGCCAGCCAGCCAGCCCACACAGGTCTGTACACTGTGCCCGGGGCATGGTGACAGCTGCTTTAATGCCAGTGACAGTGGAGAAGGTCCTTATTTGGGCATTAATTACCCACATAAGGGACTCAGTTGGTGGTGGGACAGGTAGGGTATCCCCGGGCCCTCCCCATGAACTTAGTCAGGGTGGGGGTGGGGGCAGGAGGGTGGCAGGGGGGGCAATTAAATGCCCTCTACCACAACGCTCACCATGAGGGAGGGCACAAAGTTCCACCCCACCTTCTTAGTGGAGGTTCAGAGGGGACAATTACTAGAATGGGAGCAGCGATGAGGGACATTGGTTACGTGGAGAGACTGGAGAAGCTGGGATTGTTCTCCTTGGGGCAGAGAAGGGGGAGAGGAGATTTAATAACAGTGTTTTTTTTTGTGGGCTTCGCTGGCTGGACCAGCATTTATTGCCCATCCCTAGTTGCCCCTTGAGAAGGTGGTGGTGAGCTGCCTTCTTGAACCGCTGCAGTCCATGTGGTGTAGGTACACCCACAGTGCTGTTAGGGAGGGAGTTCCAGGATTTTGACCCAGCGACAGTGAAGGAACGGTGATATATTTCCAAGTCAGGATGGTGAGTGACTTGGAGGGGAACTTCCAGGTGACGGTGTTCCCATCTATCTGCTGCCCTTGTCCTTCTAGATGGTAGTGGTCGTGGGTTTGGAAGGTGCTGTTAAGGAGCCTTGGTGAGTTCCTGCAGTGCATCTTGTAGATGGTACACACACTGCTGCTACTGTGCATCGGTGGTGGAGGGAGTGAATGTTTGTGGATGTGGTGCCAATCAAGCAGCTGCTTTGTCCTGGATGGTGTCGAGCTTCTAGAGTGTTGTGGGAGCTGCACTCATCCAGGCAAGTGGGGAGTATTCCATCAAACTCCTGACTTGTGCCTTGTAGATGGTGGACAGGCTTTGGCGAGTCAGGAGGTGGGTTACTCGTTACAGGATTCCCAGCCTCTGACCTGCACTTGTAGCCACAGTATTTATATGGCTGGTCCAGTTCAGTTTCTGGTCAGTGGTAACCCCATTCAAAATCATCAAAGGTTTAGACAGAGTCTGTAAGGAGAAAGTGTTCCCAGTGGCAGGAGTGTGGGGAACCAGGGGGAGACAGATTGACGGTGATTGGTGACAGGATCATTGAGTGGTTGTGATCTGCCTGAAAGGTCGGTGGAAGCAGATTCAATAGGAACTTTCAAAGGGAATTGGATAAATATTGGAGAGGAAGAATTTGGAGAGATGTGGGGAAAGAACAGGGGCTAACTGGAGAGCTCTTTCACAGGGCCAGCATCGGCACAATGGGCCGAGTGGCTCCCTCTTCTCCTGTCCCTGATTCGCTGTAAAGACAGAGTGTGGTTTATCTTGCTGTTACTGTTGTACAGCCAATGAAATACTTTCGAAGAGTGGCTGCATACTTTACTGAGGAGAGTGCGGCAACCAACTTGCACACAGCAAGATCCCACTAACGACAGGACCGTTTGGCTGAAGGTTAAGTGCTGCCCATGGGACTGTGGAAAATTCCACTCGTTCTTCCCAATCGTCAAGTAAATTGCCTTTCATGATGGGAGTAGGGACCTGAATCTAATTCCTTTAACCCCCCCTTGTTTGGTGCTGGCTTCTCACTCTCTGGGTTACTAAGAGATCATTGTTTTGCCCTTTACACACTGAGAGCACGATGGGTCAAACCAGGGTGGGGGGGAGTGGTGGGGGGAGAGGGGGAGGTGGTGGGGAAGAGGAGCAGTGTCTGCAGTAACAGGTCACCACCAGCTGATGGTGACACTCTCCTGTTAAAATTGGTGATAAATAAGGTTTGAGCACAAATCACATAGGTCATTCTGGGTTCACACCTCATAACTCGATGTATCGTTCAAATCCCTCTCGGACGGCTTGGGGATTTGAACTCAGTTTAAATAATGTGTTGCTAATTGCGTACCTGAGACAGAGATACAACAAGGGCCAAATCTGAGACATTAACAATCTTGCACTTAGGTAAGTTAAGAGCAGGTAAAGTTTAGTTTGAGTTTTGCCCTGCAGTATAAATTGTTGTTTAAACTATGACATTCTTGAGTCTGCCCGATGACTGAGAGGTGAAAGTGTTGGTCAGCCTCAGTCAATCCCATCCTTCCACCCTTTCCCAAGCTTATTCTCCTTCAACCTGCCTATCCAATTCCCTTTGGAAAGTCAGGATTATATAGGACTACTTAGCACATACAGGCCATTCAGCCCAACTAGTACATACTGGTCCACATGAGCCTCCTCCCAACCTTCACATCTAAATCGAAATCTAACCCTAACCCTCTATTCCCTTCTCCCTCACCTGCCTGTTCTCAAATCCATCGATACGATTCTCTCCAACACTCCCTGCGGCAGTGAGTTCCATATTCTCCCCATTCTTTCCAGGAAGAAGTTTCTCCTGAATTCCCCGTTGGATTTCTCATATTGACAGCCTGGAGTTCTGCTCCTCCCACAGGAGGAAACATTCTCCTTGTGTCCACTCGATCAAAACCTTTCAGCATTTTAAAGACCCCGATGAGGTCGTCAATCAGTCACCTTTTTCCCAAGAGAGAAGACACCCAGCCTGTCGATAATTTCCTGATCCCAATATCCACATGTCACTGGAATCAGCCTTGTCCATCTTCCCCGCACCCCCTCCAGTACCTCGATATCCTTTCTATAATATGGTGAGCATTGGAGGGGAACTTCCAGGTGGCGGTGTTCCCATCTATCTGCTGCCCTTGTCCTTCTAGATGGTAGTGGTCGTGGGTTTGGAAGGTGCTGCCTAAGGAGCCTTGGTGAGTTCCTGCAGTGCATCTTGTAAATGGTACACACACTGCTGTTACTGTGGTGGTGGAGGGAGTGAATGGTTTCTAAAGCATCTACAGTGATAGGGGGATGGGAACCTGAATGCAAGAGGGAGACGCAAAAGAGGGAAACAACGATAGGAATGAAGGACAGAAAAGTAGAAATCAAATGTGGAAGACAGAGGAAACAATAGCTGGCAGCAAGTAGGGCCGTAGGACAAAAGAGATGTGTAAAAATACTAGAAAGACAAGTCTAAGGCAGTGTATCTGAACGCACGGAGCATTCACAATAAGCGTAGACAAATTAACAGGGTAAATAGATGTAAACATCTATGAAATGATTGCGATTACGGAGACATGGTTGCAGGGTGACCAAGGCTGGGAACTGAATATCCGAGGGTACTCGATGTTTAGGACGGACAGGCCAAAAGGAAAAGGGGGGTGGAGTGGTGTTGTTGGTTAAGGATGAAATCAGTGTGATAGTGAGAAAGGATATTGGCTCAGAAAATCTAGATGTAGAATCAGTCTGGGTGGAGCTAAGGAGCACCAAGGGATGGACAACATTAGTGGGAGTTGTCTATAGGCCTCCAAACAGTAGTGATAAGGTATTAAACAGGAAATTAGAGATGTATGTAACAAGGGCACTACAGTAATCCTGGGTGTCTTTAATCTACATATAGACTGGGCAAACCAAATTAGCAATAATACTGTGGTGGATGAATTCCTGGAGTGTGTACGAGATGGGTTTTTTAGACCAGTACGTTGAGGAACCAACTAGGGAAGAGGCTATCCTAGATTTGGTTTTGTGCAATGAGAAGGGGTTAATTAATAATCTTGTTGTTTGGGGTCCTTTAGGGAAGAGTGATCATAACATGATGGAATTCTTCATTAGGATGGAAAGTGAAGTAACCTGATCTGAAATGAGGGTCCTAAATCTAAACAAAGGAAACTACGAAGGTGTGAGGCGACCTTATTGAAACGTATAAGATTCTTAGGGGGCTTGACAGGGTAGATGCTGAGAGGTTATTTCCCCTTGTGGGAGAGTCTGGGACCAGGGGGCATAATCTCAGAGTAAGGGGTCACCCATTTATGACAGAAATGAGGAGGGATTTCTTCTCTCAGAGGGAAGTGAATCTGTGGAATTCTTTACCGCCGAGGGCTGTAGAAGCTGGGTCATTGAGTATATTCAAGGCTGAGATAGACAGATTTTTAATCAGTAAGGGAATTGAGGGTTACAGGGAAAAGGCAGGAAAGTGAAGATGAGGATTATCAGAACAGCCATGACCTCATTGAATGGTGGAGCAGGCTCGATGGGCTGAATGGCCTACTTCTACTCCTATGTCTTATGGTCTGATGGTCTTGGAGCCACCTTTTCAATGTATAGCCCTTGTCACCCAGCAGCCATCCATCCAGCCAGGCTGGAGCACTGAAGAGCCCCAACACCTGGGAGTGTCACAGGATATAAGCATCATGGGAGCTGCCTGGGTACCTTGCACAGACTTGTAGAATCAGCATCCTGTGATCACACACTATCTGCACGTTCATGGAGTGGAAGCCCTTCCTGTTGACCGAGGCATTCAGCTGACCCGCTGGTGCCTTGATGGCCACATGTGCACAGTCGATTGCACCCTGGGTGTGGGGAACCCAGCAATCGCTGTAAAGCCTCTGGCTCACTCAGCCTGCTGGCCTCGTCCATATGGAAATGAATAAAGGTCAGTACCCACCTATATAGAGCTTCTGTCACCACTTTGATGCAACTGTGGACAGCTGATTGGGAGACTCCACACAGACCCCCCTCTGACCCCTGGAAAGAGCCGGAGACATAGAAGCTGAGGGCCAATGTAACCTTCAGAGCCATTGGCATGGGGCGTCCACCCCACAGTCGGAGCTGATGTCAGGTCCAATCCTCTGACTGATGGAGGTGACTGTCTCCCTTGAGAGACGGAGCCTCCTTCAGCACTGCACCTCAGACATATTGAGGTAGCTGCATTGCCGCCTGTAAACCCTGGCAGCAGGATAGTGGCGTCTTCTGCAGCCCCTTCTGCCTTGGACTGCCTGCTGGCCCTGCGCCCCTTGTGCCTGGGCCTCTCCTCCCACAGGTCCCTCCCCTGGAGGCTGCATTGGGACACCTGGCCTCCTCTCCCTTCTGCCCCTCTCTTCCCCCTCAGAGGAGGTGCCTCCAGCGGAGACCACAATCCCCATTGCCAGGGTATGGGAAGGCTGTCTAACACCTGGAAAGGTCCACATGGGCTGAATCCTCCCAGGGTCTTGCAGACAGCAGGAGACCTGAAATGAAGCCTTGGACAGAGACGGAGCTGCCAAGTACCAATAGGTCACCAGGAGCAAACTATCTACCAAACTCCCCACGACTCGCACTGGCCATGCTGCTGGCCCACTGGACCCTCGCCGTGGATGACCTTTAGCAAATTGCCCACCTGCCTGTTTTGCCTGTGTGACAAGTGCAAAATCGCACGGGCAATGAAAAATCCAGCACCATCGCCTTGTTAATGGCCTTAAGTGGCCTTGTCATTGATGGTGGACACGGCTCTGTCTCCTGGGGCAGGAATTTACCGCCAGCGAGCAGGGGGCAGGGCCTGCTCACCGATGTGTAAAATGACGCCGGATGATGTTGGGGGGAGCCCCCGATGTCTTCCCTCCCCATTTCAATTTCCAGGAAGGCGGAGGAGCAAAATCAGCTGTGGGCCCGCCGACCGGTCAATGGCCAGTTGAGGCCACGGACAGGATCATTGAAACCATTAAAGGAACTGCCCGTCCATCCTTAAGGTCAGTGGGTCGGCCAGGAGCCCCGGGCGGGGTATAGAGTAAACATCAAACCTCATCCACCGGCGGGTGGAGGCTTCATGTAGGGTTTTAAACAGCTTAGTAAAGGTTTTGGGAAAATTATGGACATGCTCCGACTCGTGTGAAAGTGTCACATGAGGGGACATGTTAGGGAAAGTTTATTTTTCTATTTTGAGCTTTTTGACATTGAGATTCAATCCCCCTGAGGCAGCTCTTATCCCCAGGGGGGTGAGTGCTCTCTCCAGGGGGGTGAGTGCTCTCTCCAGGGGGGTGAGTGCTCTCTCCAGGGGGCGTGAGTGCTCTCTCCAGGGGGGGTGAGTGCTCTCTCCAGGGGGGTGAGTGCTCTCTCCAGGGGGTGAGTGCTCTCTCCAGGGGGGTGAGTGCTCTCTCCAGGGGGGTGAGTGCTCTCTCCAGCGGGGTGAGTGCTCTCTCCAGCGGGGGTGAGTGCTCTCTCCAGGGGCGTGAGTGCTCTCTCCAGGGGGGTGAGTGCTCTCTCCAGGGGGGTGAGTGCTCTCTCCAGGGGGGTGAGTGCTCTCTCCAGGGGGGGTGAGTGCTCTCTCCAGCGGGGTGAGTGCTGTCTCCAGGGGGGTGAGTGCTCTCTCCAGGGGGGTGAGTGCTCTCTCCAGGGGGGTGGGTGCTCTTATCCCCAGGGGGTGAGTGCTCTCTCCAGGGGGTGAGTGCTCCCACCAGGGGCGTGAGTGCTCTCTCCAGGGGGGTGAGTGCTCTTATCCCCAGAGGGGTGAGTGCTCTCTCCAGGGGGGTGAGTGCTCTCTCCAGGGGCGTGAGTGCTCTTAGCCCCAGGGGGTGAGTGCTCTCTCCAGGGGGGTGAGTGCTCTCTCCAGGGGGGTGAGTGCTCTCTCCAGGGGGGTGAGTGCTCTCTCCAGGGGGGTGAGTGCTCTCTCCCGGGGGATGAGTGCTCTCTCCCGGGGGATGAGTGCTCTCTCCAGGGGGGTGAGTGCTCTCTCCAGGGGGGTGAGTGCTCTTAGCCCCAGGGGGTGAGTGCTCTCTCCAGGGGGGTGAGTGCTCTCTCCAGGGGGGGTGAGTGCTCTCTCCAGGGGGGTGAGTGCTCTCTCCAGGGGGGTGAGTGCTCTCTCCAGGGGGGTGAGTGCTCTCTCCAGGGGGGTGAGTGCTCTTATCCCCAGGGGATGAGTGCTCTCTCCAGGGGGTGAGTGCTCTCTCCAGGGGGGTGAGTGCTCTCTCCAGGGGGGTGAGTGCTCTCTCCAGGGGGTGAGTGCTCTCTCCAGGGGGGTGAGTGCTCTCTCCAGGGGCGTGAGTGCTCTCTCCAGGGGGTGAGTGCTCTCTCCCGGGGGGTGAGTGCTCTCTCCAGCGGGGGTGAGTGCTCTCTCCAGGGGGGTGAGTGCTCTTATCCCCAGGGGGGTGAGTGCTCTCTCCAGGGGCGTGAGTGCTCTCTCCAGAGGCGCGAGTGCTCTCTCCAGGGGGGTGAGTACTCTCTCCAGGGGGGTGAGTGCTCTCTCCAGGGGGGTGAGTGCTCTCTCCAGGGGATGAGTGCTCTCTCCAGGGGGTGAGTGCTCTTAGCCCCAGGGGGGTGAGTGCTCTCTCCCGGGGGTGAGTGCTCTCTCCAGCGGGGTGAGTGCTCTCTCCAGGGGGGTGAGTTCTCTCTCCAGGGGGGTGAGTGCTCTCTCCAGGGGGGTGAGTGCTCTCTCCAGGGGGTGAGTGCTCTCTCCAGGGGGGTGAGTGCTCTCTCCAGGGGGGTGAGTGCTCTTAGCCCCAGGGGGTGAGTGCTCTCTCCAGGGGGGTGAGTGCTCTTAGCCCCAGGGGGTGAGTGCTCTCTCCAGGGGGGTGGGTGCTCTCTCCAGGGGGGTGAGTGCTCTCTCTAGGGGCATGAGTGCTCTCTCCAGGGGGTGAGTGCTCTCTCCAGGGGGGTGAGTGCTCTCTCCAGGGGGGTGAGTGCTCTTAGCCCCAGGGGGGTGAGTGCTCTTATCCCCAGGGGGTGAGTGCTCTCTCCAGGGGGTGAGTGCTCTTAGCCCCAGGGGGTGAGTGCTCTCTCCAGGGGGGTGAGTGCTCTCTCCCGGGGGGTGGGTGCTCTCTCCAGGGGGTGAGTGCTCTCTCCAGGGGGGTGAGTGCTCTCTCCAGGGGGGTGAGTGCTCTTATCTCCAGGGGGTGAGTGCTCTCTCCAGGGGGTGAGTGCTCTCTCCAGGGGGTGAGTGCTCTCTCCAGGGGGGTGAGTGCTCTCTCCAGGGGGTGAGTGCTCTCTCCAGGGGGGTGAGTGCTCTCTCCAGGGGGTGAGTGCTCTCTCCAGGGGGTGAGTGCTCTCTCCCGGGGGGTGAGTGCTCTCTCCCGGGGGGGTGAGTGCTCTCTCCCGGGGGGGTGAGTGCTCTCTCCCGGGGGTGAGTGCTCTCTCCAGGGGGTGAGTGCTCTCTCCAGGGGGGTGAGTGCTCTCTCCAGGGGGTGAGTGCTCTCTCCAGGGGGGTGAGTGCTCTCTCCAGGGGCGTGAGTGCTCTCCCCGGGGGATGAGTGCTCTCTCCAGGGGGTGAGTGATCTCTCCCGGGGGATGAGTGCTCTCTCCAGGGGGTGAGTGCTCTCTCCAGGGGGGGTGAGTGCTCTCTCCCGGGGGATGAGTGCTCTCTCCAGGGGGTGAGTGCTCTCTCCAGGGGCGTGAGTGCTCTCTCCAGGGGGGTGAGTTCTCTCTCCAGGGGGGTGAGTGCTCTCTCCCGGGGGATGAGTGCTCTCTCCAGGGGGGTGAGTGCTCTCTCCAGGGGGTGAGTGCTCTCTCCAGGGGGGTGAGTGCTCTCTCCAGGGGGTGAGTGCTCTCTCCAGGGGGGTGAGTGCTCTCTCCCGGGGGATGAGTGCACTCTTTCGTGTACATTTGTGACAGAGCACACTCTCGATTTTGGGATTCCCCCCACCCCCACATAAGGAGTGCATAGTGCTTCCCTGCAGACGTCACGCTGGCCGGGCCTTAATTGGCCTGCCCACATAACATGGCATTGCCCCCCTGATCGGGGGGTGCTGATCAGAACCGCGCCTGTGCACACCCGCCCTTCAACTTCACCCCCGATGGGGGGAAATCCTGCCCCTGAGTGCGCCCACTGACTGAAATATTGGGTGAGCACGCGGTGACATTAGGGCGCTCACCTGACATTTTCACACATTATTTTACACTCGAGTGGGTCAGCCCACCCACTCAGCGAGAAATGGTGCCCTGGGTGTTTCTGTAAGTCTGTCTATCTCTTTTCTGTGTGTCTCTGTGTGTATGTCTATCTGTGTGAGTCTCTCTGTGTCTCCTGCTCTGTGTTCCTATCTGTGTGTGTGTGTGTGTGTGTGTCTGTCTGTGTGTCTGTCTGTGTCTCCATATGTCTGTGTCTCTATCTGTCTGTGTCTCTATCTAGCTGTCTGTCTGTCTATTGGTCTTTATGTCTCTCTGTGTCTATCTGTGCCTCTATCTGTGTGTCTACCTGGGTCCTTCTGTCTGTGTGTCTCTATCTGTGTGTCTACCTGTGTGCATCTGTCTGTGTGTTTCTATCAGTATGTCTATCTGTGTGTCTCTATCTGTGTGTCTCTATCAGTATGTCTATCTGTGTGTCTCTATCTGTGTCTCTTGCTCTGTGTCTCGATCTCTCTGAGTCACTTTGTGTGTTTGTCTGTGTGTGTCTGTCTGTATGTCAATCTGCTTGTCTATATCTGTGTCTCTCACTCTATGTGTCTCTATCTGTCTGTGTCTATCTGTCTGTATGTCTATCTGTGTCTCTGTCTGTGTGTCTTTCTGTGTCTAGCTATCTATGTGCCTCTCTGTGTGTCTGTGTCTATCTGCGTGTTCCTTTGTCTCTCTGTTTGTCTGTGTGTCTCTCTGTGTCTAGCTATTTGTCTGTGTCTAGTTATCTGTCTGTGTGTCTCTCTGTGTGTCAGTGGTCTATATGTCTGTGTGTCTATGTCTCTCTCTCTGTATCTGTGGGTATACTTGTCTGTGTGTCTATCTGTCCGGGTGTCTGTGTATCAATCTGTGTGTCTGTGTCTCTCTGTGTGTTTGTGTATCTGTGCGTCTCTTTTTGTTTGTCTGTGTGTCTCCCTGTGTATCTAGCAGTCTATGTGTCTCTCTGTAAGCCTGTATTTCTCTCTGTCTGTCTGTGTGTCTCTCTATTTGTCTGCGTGACTCTCTCTGTGTCTGTGGTCCATCTGTGTGTCTCTCTGTCTGTTTGTGTGTGTCTCCGGGTGCCTGTGTGTCTCTCTGTCTGTCTGCGTGCCTCTCTCTGTGTATGTGGTCTATCTGTCTGTGTGTCTCTCTGTTTGTGTGTCTCTCAATGTGCCTGTGTGTCTCTGTCTGTCTGTGTGTCTCTCTCTGTATGCCTCTCTGTCTGTCTGTGTCTCTCTGTCTGTCTGTCTGTGTGTCTATCTATGTGTCTGTGTGTCTCCCTTTGTGACTGTGGGTCTCTCTGTATGTCTGAGTGTCTCTCTGCCTGTCTGTGTGTCTATCTGTGTGTCTCTCTCTATGTATGTGTGTCTCCCTCTGTGCCCATTTGTCTGTGTGTGTGTATGTCTGTTTGTCTGTGTGTCTCTCAGTGTGTCTGTGTGCCTATCTGTGTGTCTTTGTCTATCTGTCTGTGTGTCTCTCTATCCGTGTGCCTGTGTGTGTCTCTGTCTGTCTCTATCTCTCAATTTGCGTGTCTGTCTGTTCCTCGGCTGAAGTTAGTCTGTGTCTCGGTCAGTGGACGGCGGGAGCAGTAATCCGGGCCGGGTGAATTCATTCAGGAGAGAGAGAGAGAGGGAGGGAGGGAGAGAAAGGGAGGGAGGGAGATAGAGAGGGGAAGGTGGGAGAGAGGGAGGGAGGGAGATAGAGGGAGGGAGGGAGAGAGGGAGGGAGATAGAGAGGGGAAGAGAGGGAGGGGGAGGGAGGGAAGGAGATAGATAGAGAGGGAGGGAGATAGAGGGGGAGAGAGAGGGGAAGGGGGGAGAGAGGGAGGGAGAGAGAGGGGAGGGAGAGAAAAAGGGAGGGAGGGAGAGAGAGGGAGAGAGGGGGCGGGAGGGGGAGGGAGGGAGAGGGAGAGCGGCTGTGTCCTGCCGGGAGCTGGGCTCAGTCTGGGAGTGGGGTTGGAGAAGGCTGGTCGCTGTCTGGACAACGTGGGGCTGGATGGGGTAAGAGGCCGGGAGAGATGTGGGTTTTACTGGTGCTGAAAGAACAGCGCCTTTCACAGCCCATCGCGCAATTACCCCAAAGACTGGGGCAGCCAGGCCCAAACTCACACATCAGCTGCTTCATCCTTACTCCAGATCACCCAGAGCTCCAAAAATACACTCACAAGTCAGCTTTACCCAAGGACTGGAGGCAGCGGAGCGCAGAGGGGGACCAGGGTAAGTGTCAGCTTCCTTCTTCAATACTGAGTTCAATAATGCTGATAAAGTCCGGGAGAGAGAGGGAGAGAGAGACAGACTGACAGAGAGGGAGGGAGAGATAGAGGGAGAGAGACAGAGAGAGGGACGGAGGGAGGGAGGGAGAGGGAGAGATAAAGGGAGGGAGAGGGGGGGAGAGAGAGACAGACAGAGAGGGAGAGAGATAGAGGGAGAGAGACAGAGAGAGAAAGGCAGAGAGAGAGAGAGACAAGAGCCAAAGAGAGTGACAGGCACACAGACAGACTGAAAGACAGAGAGAAGCAGAAAGAGACTGAGAGACATACAGACAGAAAGTGACACACAGACAGACTGAGAAACAGAGTCACAAAGGGAAATGGAAAGAGACAGACAGAGGGAAAGAGAGGGAGGCACACCAGAGAGACACACCAAGACAGAGAGAGAGAGAGGGAGAGACATGAACACAGACAAATAGAGACAGCAAATAAGAGAAACACAGGCAAACAGTTAGAGACAAAGAGGGAGTCACACACACACACAGACAGACATATAGAGATAGAGAGGGAGTCACACACACACAGACAGAGAGGGAGATACACAGACGCAGACAGACAGAGACAGAGAGGGAGAGACACACAGGTAGATACAGACAGAGAGGGAGAGACATACACAGACAGATAGAGACAGAGAGGGAGAGAAACATAGACAGACAGATAGAGACACAAAGACAGACAGATAGAGAGGGAGAGACACACACAGAGATAGAGACAGAGAAGGGGAGACACACAGACAAATAGAGACAGAGAGGGAGAGAAACACAGACAAATAGAGACAGAGAGGGAGAGAAACACAGACAAATAGATACAGAGGGTGGAAACACAGACAGACAGATAGAGAGGGAGAGACACACAGACAGAGAGATAGAGAGGGAGAGACACACACAGACAGACAGATAGAGAGGGAGAGACACACAGACAGAGAGATAGAGAGGGAGAGACACACACAGACAGACAAATAGAGAGGGAGAGACACACACAGACAGAGACAGAGAGGGAGAGATGCACAAACAAATAGAGACAGAGAGGGGGTTAAACGCAGACATATAGAGACAGAGAGGGAGAGACATATAGATAGGGAGAGACACACAGGCAGAGAGAGACAGAGAGGGAGAGACATATAGATAGGGAGAGACACACAGGCAGAGAGAGACAGAGAGGGAGAGAAGCACAGACAGACAGAAAGAGAGAAAGAGGGAGAGTCACACAGACAGACAAAGAGGGAGAGAAACAAAGACAGACAGAAAGAGAGAGAGAGGGAGAGAAACAGACAGAGAGGCATAGACACACAGAATGAGACAGAGTGAGAGATGAACAGACAGAGACAGAGGGAGAGACACACAGACAGAGACAGAGAGGGAGAGACACACAGACAGAGACAGAAAGGGAGATAGGGAGAAATACACCGACGAAGGGAGATGACAAAGTGATAGAGGCGGAGTGGGAGAGATAGAGCTAGAGAGTTAGACAGGCATAGAGACAGACAAAGTGCTTTGATAGAGAGATGCGGAGAGCAAGTGGAATAGAGAGAGAGTGAGAAAGAGAGAAGAGGACAAGAGGCAGAAAGTGAAGAGATGGGGCCAGAGAGGGGTGGAGACAGAACAGAGTGAGGGAAAAGGAAAAGGGATTAAGGCAGATGAAGGTACAGGCTACAACAGAGAGATTGGAATACAGAGAGAGAGAAAGCCAGAGTGAATAGACAGAGTGACACAGACATACACAGGCAGAGACAGGCAGAGACAGGCAGGTTCCTTTCAATAATTTATAATTAATACTTAATAATAATGCAGGCTTCGCTGGCTGGACCAGCATTTATTGCCCATCCCTAGTTGCCCTTGAGAAGGTGGTGGTGAGCTGCCTTCTTGAACCGCTGCAGTCCATGTGGTGTAGGTACACCCACAGTGCTGTTAGGGAGGGAGTTCCAGGATTTTGACCCAGCGGCAGTGAAGGAACGGTGATATATTTCCAAGTCAGGATGGTGAGTGACTTGGAGGGGAACTTCCAGGTGGTGGTGTTCCCATCTATCTGCTGCCCTTGTCCTTCTAGATGGTAGTGGTCGTGGGGTTGGAAGGTACTGTCTAAGGAGCCTTGGTGAATTCCTGCAGTGCATCTTGTAGATGGTACACACACTGCTGCTATTGTGCGTCGGTGGTGGAGGGAGTGAATGTTTGTGGATGTGGTGCCAATCAAGCAGCTGCTTTGTCCTGGATGGTGTCCAGCTTCACAAATTTTCTTCCATTTTGACCACAGGGACTACAGTGGTTCAGTAAGATCCAAATAATTCAGAAAGATGGGAATAATTCAATAAGATGGGAATAATTCAGTGAGATCTGAATAATTCAGAAAGATGGGAATAATTCAGTAAAATGGCAATAGTTCACTGAGATGCGAATAATTCGGCAAAATAGGAATAATTCAGTGAAATGGGAATAATTCAGTAAGATCCGAATAATTCAGTAAAATGGGAATAATTCAATAAGATCCGAATAATTCAGTAAAATGGGAATAATTCAGTAAAATGGGAATAATTCAGTGAGATCTGAATAATTCAGAAAGATGGGAATAGTTCAGCAAAATGGGAATAATTCAGTAAAATCTGAATAATTCAGCAAGATCTGAATAATTCAGCAAAATGAGAATAATTCAGTAAGATCTGAATAATTCATGAAATGGGAATAATTCAGTATGATCTGAATAATTCATGAAATGGGAATAATTCAGTAAAACCGAATAAGTCAGTAAAATGGGAATAATTCAGTGAGATCTGATTAATTCAGTAAAATGGGAATAATTCAGTAAGATCCGAATAATTCAGTGAAATGGGAATAATTCAGTGAGATCCAAATAATTCAGTAAGATGGGAATCATTCACTAAGATAGGAATAATTCAGTGAGATCCAAATAATTCAGAAAGATGGGAATAATTCAGTAAAATGGGAATAATTCACAGATTCCGAATAATTCGGCAAAATGGGAATAATTCACTGAAATGGGAATAATTCAGTAAGATCCGAATAATTCAGTAAAATAGGAATAATTCAGTAAGATCCGAATAATTCAGTAAAATGGGAATAATTCAGTAAAATGGGAATAATTCAGTGAGATCTGAATAATTCAGAAAGATGGGAATAGTTCAGCAAAATGGGAATAATTCAGTAAAATCTGAATAATTCATGAAATGGGAATAATTCAGTAAGATCTGAATAATTCATGAAATGGGAATAATTCAGTGAGATCTGATTAATTCAGCAAAATGGGAATAATTCAGTAAAATAGGAATAATTCAGTAAATGGGAATAATTCAGTGAGATCTGAATAATTCAGTAAAATGGGAATAATTCAGTGAAATGGGAATAATTCAGTAAAATGGAAATAATTCAGTGAGATCTGAATAATTCAGTAAAATGGAAATAATTCAGTAAAATCGGATTAATTCAATGAGATCTGAATAATTCAGTAAAATAGGAATAATTCCGTAAAGTGGGAATAATTCAGTGAGATCTGAATAATTCAGTGAAATGGGAGTAATTCAGTAAATGGGAATAATTCAGTAAGATCCAAATAATTCAGTGAGATCTGAATAATGCAGTAAAATGGTAATAGTTTAACAAAATGGGAATAATTCAGTGAGATCCGAATAATTCAGAAAGATGGGAATAATTCAGTAAAATGGGAATAATTCAGAAAGATGGGAATAATTCAGTGAGATCCAAATAATTCAGAAAGATGGGAATAATTCAGTAAAATGGGAATAATTCAGTGAGATCCAAATAATTCATAAAGATGGGAATAATTCAGTAAAATGAGAATAATTCACTGAGATCCAAATAATTCAGAAAGATGGAAATAATTCAGTAAAATGGGGATAATTTAGTGAGATCCAAATAATTCAGAAAGATGGGAATAATTCAGTAAAATGGGAATAATTCAGTAAGATCCGAATAATACAGTAAAATGGGAATAATTCAGTGAGATCTGATTAATTCAGTTAAATGGGAATAATTCAGTGAAATGGGAATAATTCAGTAAAATGGGAATAATTCAGTGAGATCTGAATAATTCAGTAAAATGGAAATAATTCAGTAAAATCGGATTAATTCAATGAGATCTGAATAATTCAGTAAAATAGGAATAATTCCGTAAAGTGGGAATAATTCAGTGAGATCTGAATAATTCAGTGAAATGGGAGTAATTCAGTAAATGGGAATAATTCAGTAAGATCCAAATAATTCAGTGAGATCTGAATAATGCAGTAAAATGGTAATAGTTTAACAAAATGGGAATAATTCAGTGAGATCCGAATAATTCAGTAAAATGGGAATAATTCAGTGAGATCCAAATAATTCAGAAAGATGGGAATAATTCAGTAAAATGGGAATAATTCAGAAAGATGGGAATAATTCAGTGAGATCCAAATAATTCAGAAAGATGGGAATAATTCAGTAAAATGGGAATAATTTAGTGAGATCCAAATAATTCAGAAAGATGGGAATAATTCAGTAAAATGGGAATAATTCAGTGAGATCTGATTAATTCAGTAAATGGGAATAATTCAGTGAGATCTGAATAATTCAGAAAGATGGGAATAGTTCAGTAAAATGGGAATAATTCAGTAAAATGGGAATAATTCAGTGAGATCCGAATAATTCAGTAAATGGGAATAATTCAGTAAAATGGGAATAATTCTTTAAGATCCAATTAATTCAGGAAAATGGGAATAATTCTAGCCTTCCTAGTGACGTTGTAACAATAAATGCACCTTCTTAATGTTGTATTTCCTGCCGATTTGCCCTTTATGCAGGTTTTGATGATATTTTGTGTGCTGCCCATGTTGTTTAATGAATTTTTGATCTTTTCTCCCCTCCCTGCAGGTCTCTGTTGCTGAATCTCTTCACCCAACCACTCAGTACCTGCCTTGTCACAATAACCCCCCACCCCCAGCCCGCATCCCTTCCTTACCCCCAGCCCATCGCTCTCACACTATCTGACAATCCTGCCACTGAGCTCAGGCCATAAATCCAGCCTAGGAGAATCTACCCTGAGGGCACAGCAGTCTCAGGCTGGGTGTGTGGAAGTGAGGAGATAGAGGAAACAGTCAACAGAATCGAGAAAGCAGTCAGAGACTAAAACAAGAGAGAGTGAGAGAGAGAAAGAAGGTATTACCAACACAGAGAGAGAGAGAGAGAGAGAGCAGGAGAGTGCACAGATACAGAGAGAGAGGGAGAAAGTGCAAAAGCAAGAGAGAAATAACGAGACAAAAAGAGAATTAGAGAGAGGGAGAGCAACAGGTAGAGATGGTGCTTTAAGAAAGGACAGAGTCAGAGAGGGAGAGAGAGCAAAAATGAGAGAGAGAGCCAAATAGAGAGACAGAAAGGGAAAGAGTTAGAGGCAGAGAGCAAGAGAGAGACAGAAAGAGAGTCAGAGGCAGAGAGAGACTGCGGCAGTGAGAGATAAGCATAGAGAGATACAAAGAGATACGGAGCGAGAGAGACAGGTACAGAGAAAGAAACAGAGAGAGATACAGAGAGAGAGACAGAGGGAGAGAGAGACAGAGAGGGAGTAACAGAGAGGGAGACAGACAGAGAGAGATAGGGATAGAGATAGGGATAGAGATAGAGAGAGAGACAGGGAGAGATAGACAGAGAGAGAGAGAGATACAGAGAGACAAAGATAGAGAGAGAGATATGGAGAGACAGACATAGAGAGAGACAGAGGGAGAGAGAGTAAGAAAGGGAGACAGAGAAAGAGAGAGTGTGAGAGAGAGACAGGGAGAGAGGGAGAGAGAGAGAGATTGAGAGCAAGTTGACCAAGGCAAACTTTATCTGGCACCTCTCCCGGACTTAAAGAGAAGAAGAAATAGTCTGAATGTGTGGTAGAAAGGGAGATGTCCCGGGTATGGTGGGATCTACTTTTCCTGGTGCCTTGAGGTTGACCTCCATGCTTGAAGACTGTTTACAGACTGAGTTACAAAGGATTTTTCTTCAGGAGTGAGAGAGAGAGAGAGAGAGAGACAGGCAGAGAGGGAGAGAGAGATAGAGAGAGAGGGAGAGGGAGAGAGAGAGAGAGAGAGACAGTGGGAAAAAGAGAGAGAGAGACAGAGAGAGAGGGCGGATTGAGTTGGGAAAGGATGGTCCCACCAGTCTCCAGCAGTAAACCCCATGTCTGCCTCTCCACTGTGGTTATTCTCAGCAGTATGGCCATCATGGATTGCTACTTGATCCAACAGAGCCAGGGCCCCAGGAAGATTGGAGTGGCTGTCATGGTGACGGTGGGTGATGCCTGCCTCCTGGTTGCCCTGCGCTATGTGGCAGTGTTGGTTGGTGCTGAGGTACGGACAGCCAAGCGCGGCTATGCTATGGTCCTCTGGTTCCTCTACATCTTTGTCTTGGAGATCAAGCTGTACTTTGTCTATCAGAACTACAAGGCCGACCGCAGGAGCCTGGGCTTGTTGGCCAGGAAAGCCCTCACTCTGGTGCTGTCCATCTGCGTGCCAGCCCTCTACCTGCTCCTGGTGGCTGTCGACCACATGGAACATCTGAAGGCCTTAAAAAAGAAAGAGGAGGTGAGGAACCGCCTCCTGTGGGTAGCAGTTGACCTGCTGGACATGTTGGACATTCAGGCCAACCTGTGGGAGCCCCAGAAGAAAGGCCTCCCGCTCTGGGCCGAGGGGCTGATGTTCTTCTACTGTTACATCCTGCTCCTGATCCTGCCCTGTGTCTCCCTCAGCGAGATCAGCATGCAGGGCGTCCACATCCTGCCCCACAAGATGATGCTCTACCCCATCTTCAGCTTCATCACCATCAATGTCATCACCATCTTCATCCGAGGGAGTAACCTCTTCTTCTTCTGCGATGCCAGGACCTCAGGCGTCTTCATGGGCAAGAACGTTCTCGCCATCGCCCTCAAGGCCTGCAGCTTTGCCCAGTACCGGAGGCACCCACCTGACTTACCCCCGACCCCTGCGCCCGAGCTACAGCAGGACTCGAGGGCCCCTCACCCCTCTGGGACTGTCGCCACCCTCCACCCGAGGGAACAGACACCAGCGCTGCAGAGTCTGGCCAGCGACTGTACGTGATGACTCTCTCTCTCTCTCTCTTCACTGCTGCCATAGCCTGGTGTGGGACGGCTGTTTCTTTCGAAGGGTTAAGGAATGGTAGCCCCCTTCCTTCCCCCCTCCCCTCCCCTCCCCTCGCTCCTCCCTCTCTCGCCAAACACCAACCAACGGAAGGGATGGAGACACCCAAGGAGATGAACTGGGAATGAGACAGGCTGAGCTAGGAGGAACCACCTCCTCCTGAACACAACCAACATACAGGAGCCACCGAGCAAACTGGCACTTCCTCCCCATCCTCAGTGTTTCCCAAAGTCACCCACGGCCATCGAAGATTGTTGGAGAGGCCATTGGCTGTTGTAATCTCGGGTGGACACAGCAACGCACAGCAAGATCCCACAAACCGGCAATGGCAAGATAGACGGTTTGAAGAGTTACTCTCAGTGGAAATGCTGCTTGGTTGTCAGAGGGTTTCACAATTCACTGGACTGAGCTGAGGAAGCGACTTTTTAAAGAGATCTATATTTTGTAAAAGGGGATGGTTTTTCTTCAATGTGAATTAAACCAACAAATGGGGATGAGTATTGCCTGGTCTTTCATGAATGTATTAAAGAACCCTCAGCAGGCTCCCCTCTTACACCCTGACCCCCACCCTGCCCACACCCCTCCCACAACATGTCCCAGGATTCACACCCACCCCCCTCCTCAATCCCCACTCAGTGTGCTGAGGTATTTGGGGGGCAGGCAGGGCTGCTATTGGCCTCACAGCCACTGGGGTAGAGAAAGTGGGGAGGGGCAAAGCAGGGTTTATGGCTGGAGCTGGGGATATGGGCAGAAGGACCAGTTTTATTCATTCATGGGATGTGGGCGTCGCTGGCTAGGCCAGCATTTCTTGCCCATCCCTAATTGCCCTTGTCCAGAGGGCATTTAAGGGTCAACCACATTGCTGTGGGTCTGGAGTCACATGTAGGCCAGACCAGGTAAGGATGGCAGATTTCCTTCCCTAAAGAACACTCCTGCCACTCTCAGACAGTGCATTCCAGATCCTAACCACTCGATTGACCCTGTCTCCCCCACACTCTCAGACAGTGCATTCCAGATCCTAACCACTCGATTGACCCTGTCTCCACCACACTCTCAGACAGTGCATTCCAGATCCTAACCACTCGATTGACCCTGTCTCCACCACACTCTCAGACAGTGTATTCCAGATCCTAACCACTCGATTGACCCTGTCTCCACCACACTCTCAGACAGTGCATTCCAGATCCTAACCACTCGATTGACCCTGTCTCCCCCACACTCTCAGACAGTGCATTCCAGATCCTAACCACTCGATTGACCCTGTCTCCCCCACACTCTCAGACAGTGCGTTCCAGATCCTAACCACTCGATTGACCCTGTCTCCCCCACACTCTCAGACAGTGTGTTCCAGATCCTAACCACTCGATTGACCCTGTCTCCCCCACACTCTCAAACAGTGCATTCCAGATCCTAACCACTCGATTGACCCTGTCTCCACCACACTCTCAGACTGTGCATTCCAGATCCTAACCACTCGATTGACCCTGTCTCACCCACACTCTCAGACAGTGCGTTCCAGATCCTAACCACTCGATTGACCCTGTCTCCACCACACTCTCAGATAGTGCATTCCAGATCCTAACTACTCGATTGACACTACCTCCACCACACTCTCAGACAGTGCATTCCAGATCCTAACCACTCGATTGACCCTGTCTCCACCACACTCTCAGATAGTGCGTTCCAGATCCTAACCACTCGATTGACGCTACCTCCACCACACTCTCAGACAGTGCATTCCAGATCCTAACCACTCGATTGACCCTGTCTCCACCTCACTCTCAGACAGTGCATTCCAGATCCTAACCACTCGATTAACCATATCTCCCCCACACTCTCAGACAGTGCATTCCAGATCCTAACCTCTCGATTGACCCTGTCTCCCCCACACTCTCAGACAGTGCATTCCAGATCCTAACCACTCGATTGACCCTGTCTCCACCACAATCTCTGACAGTGCATTCAGATCCTAACCATCGATTGACCCTGTCTCCACCACACTCTCAGACAGTGCATTCCAGATCCTAACCACTCGATTGATCCTGTCTCCCCCACACTCTCAGACAGTGCATTCCAGATCCTAACCACTCGATTGACCCTGTCTCCCCCACACTCTCAGACAGTGCATTCCAGATCCTAACCACTCGATTGATCCTGTCTCCCCCACACTCTCAGACAATGCATTCCAGACCCTAACCACTCGATTGATCCTGTCTCCACCACACTCTCAGACAGTGCATTCCAGACCCTAACCACTCGATTGATCCTGTCTCCCCCACACTCTCAGACAATGCATTCCAGATCCTGAACTATTTTCATCCAGACTAGGAAAAGCAAGGGTCTGAAAACTGACCCCTGGGGTTCTTCACTACAAACCTTCCTTCATCCCAAAAAACATCCAATAACCACTCTCTCTGCTTCCTGTCGCTCAGCCTATTTCATATCCTTGCTGTCAATGACCCCTTATAGCTTGGAGTAGTGGGGGAGAAACTTCTGGTTCAAGAACAAGGAAGGAGCAGAACAATATTGGAAGCACTAGTATGGATGATGTGATGGAGAGAGAGAAACTGGGAGAATTGGAGATGGGGGGAAGTGTAGTTAAGGTAGCTGTGGGAGCCCGGGAACTTGCAGTGAATACTAGTTGATAGCCTATCCCTGGGAACAGAGACAGGGAATCTGAGGAATGGAAGAGCCAGAGATAGACCAAGCGAAGGTGAGAGAAGGGTAGAAATTGGAAGCAATGTTCATGGAATTACCCAATTCATGATGAAAGAAAGAGGTGAGGAAGGGGGCCTGAGAAGGATAGGATCAAAATCCCACAAAAAAGCACACATCACAAGGAGCCATGTGGGTAACCATAGCAACAATATTTAACTGGAAAAAGTGAAGGGATTTCAAGGAGAAGTTGTTCAGAATGAGAACAATCTCAGTGAGGTGGGGGCGAGGGTGGATAGTTCAGTCGGGGGGGTGGATGGTTCAGTCGGGGGGGTGGATGGTTCAGTCGGGGGGGGTGGGTAGTTCAGTCGGGGGGGTGGATGTTTCAGTCGGGCGGGTGGATGTTTCAGTCGGGGGGGGGGTAGTTCAGTCGGGAGGGTGGGTAGTTCAGTCGGGAGGGTGGGTAGTTCAGTCGGGGGGTGGGTAGTTCAGTCGGGGGGGTGGGTAGTTCAGTCGGGAGGGTGGATGGTTCAGTCGGGGGGTGGGTAGTTCAGTCGGGGGGGTGGATATTTCAGTCGGGGGGTGGGTAGTTCAGTCGGGGGGGTGGGTAGTTCAGTCAGGAGGGTGGATGGTTCAGTCGGGAGGTGGGTAGTTCAGTCGGGAGGGTGGATGGTTCAGTCAGGGGGGTGGATAGTTCATTCGGGAGGGTGGGTAGTTCAGTCGGGAGGGTGGGTAGTTCAGTCGGGAAGATGGATAGTTCAGTCGGGGGGGTGGATAGTTCAGTCGGGGGGGTGGGTAGTTCAGTCGGGGGGTGGATGGTTCAGTCGGGGGGTGGGTAGTTCAGTCGGGGGGTGGGTAGTTCAGTCAGGGGGGTGGGTAGTTCAGTCGGGAGGGTGGGTAGTTCAGTCGGGAGGGTGGGTAGTTCAGTCGGGGGGTGGATGGTTCAGTCGGGGGGGTGGATGGTTCAGTCGGGGGGTGGGTAGTTCAGTTGGGGGGTGGGTAGTTCAGTCGGGGGGTTGGTAGTTCAGTCGGGGGGTGGGTAGTTCAGTCGGGGGGTGGGTAGTTCAGTCGGGGGGGTGGGTAGTTCAGTCGGGAGGGTGGATGGTTCAGTCGGGGGGGTGGGTAGTTCAGTCGGGGGGGTGGGTAGTTCAGTCGGGGGGGTGGGTAGTTCAGTCGGGAGGGTGGATGGTTCAGTCAGGGGGGTGGGTAGTTCAGTCGGGAGGGTGGGTAGTTCAGTCGGGAGGGAGGGTAGTTCAGTGGGGGGGTGGATGGTTCAGTCGGGGGGTGGGTAGTTCAGTCAGGGGGGTGGGTAGTTCAGTCGGGGGGGTGGGTAGTTCAGTCGGGGGGTGGATGGTTCAGTCGGGGGGTGGGTAGTTCAGTCGGGGGGTGGGTAGTTCAGTCAGGGGGGTGGGTAGTTCAGTCGGGAGGGTGGGTAGTTCAGTCGGGAGGGTGGGTAGTTCAGTCAGGGGGTGGATGGTTCAGTCGGGGGGGTGGATGGTTCAGTCGGGGGGTGGGTAGTTCAGTCGGGGGGTGGCTAGTTCAGTCGGGGGGTTGGTAGTTCAGTCGGGGGGTGGGTAGTTCAGTCGGGGGGTGGGTAGTTCAGTCGGGGGGGTGGGTAGTTCAGTCGGGAGGGTGGATGGTTCAGTCGGGGGGGTGGGTAGTTCAGTCGGGGGGGTGGGTAGTTCAGTCGGGAGGGTGGATGTTTCAGTCAGGGGGGTGGGTAGTTCAGTCGGGAGGGTGGGTAGTTCAGTCGGGAGGGTGGGTAGTTCAGTTGGGGGGTGGATAGTTCAGTCGGGGGGTGGGTAGTTCAGTCAGGGGGGTGGGTAGTTCAGTCGGGAGGGTGGGTAGTTCAGTCGGGAGGGTGGGTAGTTCAGTCGGGGGGTGGATGGTTCAGTCGGGGGGGGTGGATAGTTCAGTAAGGGGGGGTGGGTAGTTCAGTCAGGGGGGTGGATAATTCAGTCGGGGGGGGTGGATAGTTCAGTCAGGGGGGTGGATAGTTCAGTCGTGGGGGTGGATAGTTCAGTCAGGTGGGTGGGTATTTCAGTCGGTGGGGTGGGTAGTTCAGTCGGGGGGTGGGTAGTTCAGTCGGGGGGGTGGGTAGTTCAGTTCCGGGGGTGGATGGTTCAGTCGGGGGGGTTGGTAGTTCAGTCGGTGGGATGGATAGTTCAGTCAGGGGGGGTGTAGTTCAGTCAGGGGGGTGGGTAGTTCAGTCGGGGGGTGGATAGTTCAGTCGGGGGGTGGATAGTTCAGTCGGGGGAGTGGGTAGTTCAGTCGGTGGGGGTGGTTAGTTCAGTCAGGGTGGTGGGTGGTTCAGTCGGGGGGGTGGGTAGTTCAGTCGGGGGGGTGGATATTTCAGTCAAGGGGGTGGATGGTTCAGACAGGGTGTTTGGATAATTCAGTCGGTGGGGTGCTTAGTTCAGTCGGAGGGGTGGATAGTTCAGTCGGGGCGGTGGGTTGTTCAGTTGGCGGGGTGGATATTTCAGTCGGTGGGAGGTTAGTTCAGTCGGGGGGATGGGTATTTCAGTCGGCGGTGTGGGTAGTTCAGTCGGGGTGGTGGGTATTTCAGTCGGTGGGGGGGTAGTTTAGTCGGGGGATGGGTAATTCAGTCAGGGGGGTGGGAAGTTCAGTCAGGGGTGTGGATAGTTCAGTCGGGGGGGGTGGGTATTCCAGTCGGGGGGGTGGGTAGTTCAGTCGGAGGTGGTGGGTATTTCAGTCGGGGGGATGGATAGTTCAGTTGGGGGGGTGGGTAGTTCAGTCGGGAGGTGGGTAGTTCAGTTAGGGGGGGTGGGTAGTTCAGTCAGGGGTGTGGATAGTTCAGTCGGGGGGGTGGATAGTTCAGTCGGGGGGGTGGGTAGTTCAGTCGGGGGGGGTGGATGGTTCAGACAGGGTGGTGGGCATTTCAGTCGGGGGGGTGGGTAGTTCAGTCAGGGTGGTGGATTGTTCCGTTGGGGGGGTGGATATTTCAGTCCGGGGGGTGGGTAGTTCAGTCGGGGGGTGGGTAGTTCAGTCGAGGGGGTGGATATTTCAGTCGGGGGGGTGGGTAATTCAGTCGGGGGGGTGGGGTGTCCAGTCGGGGGGGTGGATAGTTCCGTCGGGGGGGTGGGTTGTTCAGTCAGGGGGGTGGGTAGTTCAGTCGGGGGGTGGATGGTTCAGTCGGGGGGGTTGGGTACTTCAGCCGGGGGAGTGGATAGTTCAGTCGGGGGGGTGGATAGTTCAGTCGGCGGCGTGGGTATATCAGTCGGGGGGGTGGGTATTTCAGTCGGGGGGGGTGGGTAGTTTAGTTGGGGGGGGTGGGTAGTCCAGTCATGGGGGGTGGATGGTTCAGTCAGGGGGGTGGATAGTTCAGTCGGGGGGTGGATAGTTCAGTCGGGGGAGTGGGTAGTTCAGTCGGTGGGGGTGGATGGTTCAGTCAGGGTGGTGGATAGTTCAGTCGGGGGTTGGATATTTCAGTCGGGGGGGTGGGTAGTTCAGTCAGGGGGGTGGATAGTTCAGTCGGGTGTTGGATATTTCAGTCGGGGGGGTGGGTAGTTCAGTCAGGGGGGTGGATATTTCAGTCGGGGTGGTGGGTAGTTCAGTCAGGGGGGTGGATGGTTCAGTCGGGGGGGTGGATTGTTCAGTCGGGGGGGTGGATGGTTCAGTTGGGGCGGGTGGGTAGTTCAGTCGGGGGGTGGGTAGTTCAGTCGGGGGTGGTGGGTAGTTCAGTAGGGGGGGGGGGTGGATAGTTCAGTCAGGGGGGTGGATATTTCAGTCGGGGGGGGTGGATATTTCAGTCGGGGGGGTGGATGGTTCAGGCAGGGGATGGATAGTTCAGTCGGGGGGGGTGGATATTTCAGTCAGGGTGGGTGGATATTTCAGTCAGGGGGGTGGCTTGTTCAGTGAGCAGGGAGGATAGTTCAGTCGGGGGGATGGATAGTTCGGTCGGGGTGTGGATAGTTCAGTCGGGGTGTGGGTAGTTCAGTCGCGGGGGTGGATGGTTCAGTCGGGCGGGTGGGTAGTTCAGTCGGTGGGGGTGGGTAGTTCATTTGGTGGGGTGGGTATTTCAGTCAGGGGGGGTGGGTATTTCAGTCGGTGGGGTGGATAGTTCAGTCGGAGGGGTGGATGATTCAGTCGGGGGGGTGGATTGTTCAGTCAGGGTGGTGGGTAGTTCAGTCGGGGGGGTGGATTGTTCAGTCGGGGGGGTGGAGGGTTCAGTCGGGGGGGTGGGTAGTTCAGTCGGGGGGGGTGGATAGTTCAGTCAGGCGGGTGCCTGGTTCAGGCAGGGGATGGATAGTTCAGTCGGGGGGTTGGGTAGTTCAGTCGGGGGGGTGGATATTTCAGTCGGGGGGTGGGTAGTTCAGTCGGGGGTGGTGGGTAGTTCAGTCGGGGGGGGGTGGATAGTTCAGTCAGGGGGGTGGATAGTTCAGTCGGTGGGGTGGGTAGTTCAGTCGGGGGGTGGGTAGTTCAGTCGGGGGTGGTGGGTAGTTCAGTCGGGGGGGGTGGATAGTTCAGTCAGGGGGGTGGATATTTCAGTCGGGGGGGTGGATATTTCAGTCAGGGGGGTGGCTTGTTCAGTGAGCGGGGAGGATAGTTCAGTCGGGGGGATGGATAGTTCGGTCGGGGTGTGGATAGTTCGGTCGGGGTGTGGGTAGTTCAGTCGCGGGGGTGGATGGTTCAGTCGGGGGGGTGGGTAGTTCAGTCGGGGGGGGTGGGTAGTTCATTTGGTGGGGTGGGTATTTCAGTCAGGGGGGGTGGGTATTTCAGTCGGTGGGGTGGATAGTTCAGTCGGGATGGTGGATAGTTCAGTCGGGGGGGTGGGTATTTCAGTCAGATGGGGTGGATGGTTCAGTTGGGGGGGGTGGGTTGTACAGTCGGGGGGGTGGATGGTTCAGTCGCGGGGGTGTGTAGTTCAGTCGGGTGGGATGGGTTGTTCATTCGGGGGGGTGGGTCGTTCAGACGGGGGGGTGGATGTTTCATTAGGGGTGTTGGATGGTTCAGTCGGGGGGTGGATAGTTCAGTCGGGGGGGTGGGTAGTTCAGTCGGGGGGTTGGTACTTCAGTCGGGGGCTTGGATGGTTCAGTCAGGGTGGTGGGCATTTCAGTCGGGGGGGTGGATAGTTCAGTTGGGGTTGTGTGTAGTTCAGTCAGGGGGGTGGATAGTTCAGTCGGGGGGGTGGATAGTTCAGTCAGGGGGGTGGATAGTTCAGTCGGGGAGTGGGTAGTTCAGTCGGGGGGGTGGATAGTTCAGTCGGTGGTTTGGGTAGTTCAGTCGGGGGGGTGGGTAGTTCAGTCGGGGGGGTGGGGAGTCCAGTCGGGGGGGTGGATAGTTCAGTCGGTGGGGTGGGTAGTTTAGTCGGGGGGGTGGGGAGTCCAGTCGGGGGGGTGGATAGTTCCGTCGGGAGGGTGGGTATTTCAGTCGGGGGGGTGGATAGTTCAGTCGGGTGGTTGGGTAGTTCAGTCAGGGGGGTGGGTAGTTCAGTCGGGGGGTGGGTATTTCAGTCAGGGGAGTGGGTATTTCTGTCGGGTGGGTGGATGGTTCAGTCGGGGGTGGGTAGTTAAGAAAGGGGGGTGGATAGTTCAGTCGGGGGGGTGGATAGTTCAGTCGGGGGGTGGATAATTCAGTCGGGGGGGTGGGTAGTTCAGTCGGGGGCGTGGGTATATCAGTCGGGGGGGTGGGTATTTCAGTCAGGGGTTGGGTAGTTCAGTTGGGGGTGGTGGGTAGTCCAGACAGGGGGTTGGATGGTTCAGTCGGGGGGGTGGATAGTTCAGTCGGAGGTTGGATATTTCTGTCGGGGGGGTGGGTAGTTCAGTCGGGGGGTTGGTAGTTCAGTCGGGGGGGTGGATAGTTCAGTCGGGGGGGGTGGGTAGTTCAGTCTGGGGGGTGGATAGTTCAGTCAGGGTGGTGGGCATTTCAGTCGAGGGGGTGGGTAGTTCAGTCGGGGGGGTGGATAGTTCAGTCGGGGGGGTGGGTAGTTCAGTCGGGGGGTTGGCAGTTCAGTCGGGGGGGTGGATAGTTCAGTCGGGGGGGGGTGGGTAGTTCAGTCTGGGGGGTGGATAGTTCAGTCAGGGTGGTGGGCATTTCAGTCGGGGGGGTGGATAGTACAGTTGGGGGGGTGTGTTTTTCAGTTAGTGGGGTGGATTTTTCTGTCGGTGGGGTGGATAGTTCAGTCGGGGGGGTGGATATTTCAGTCGGGGGGGGGTGGATGTTTCAGTCAGGGGGGTGGATAGTTCAGTCGGGGGGGTGGATAGTTCAGTCGGGGTGGAGGTTAGATCAGTCGGGGGGGGGCGATAGTTCAGTTGGGGTGGTGTGTAGTTCAGTCAGGGGGGTGGATTGTTCCATCGGGGTGGAGGTTAGATCAGTCGGGGCGGGGGATAGTTCAGTCGGGGGGGTGGGAAGTTCAGTCGGGGGGGTGGGTAGTTCAGTCGGGGGGGTGGGTAGTTCAGTCAGGGGGGTGGGTGTTCAGTCAGGGGGGTGGATAGTTAAGTCGGGGGTGTGGCTTGTTCAGTCAGCGGGGAGGATAGTTCAGTCGGGGGAATGGATAGTTCGGTCGGGGGGGGTGGGTAGTTCATTTGGTGGGGTGGGTATTTCAGTCAGGGGGGGTGGGTATTTCAGTCGGTGGGGTGGATAGTTCAGTCGGGATGGTGGATAGTTCAGTCGGGGGGGTGGGTATTTAAGTCAGATGGGGTGGATGGTTCAGTTGGGGGGGTGGGTTGTACAGTCGGGGGGGTGGATGGTTCAGTCGCGGGGGTGTGTAGTTCAGTCGGGTGGGATGCGTTGTTCATTCGGGGGGGTGGGTCGTTCAGACGGGGGGTGGATGTTTCAGTCGGGGTGTTGGATGGTTCAGTCGGGGGGTGGATAGTTCAGTCGGGGGGGTGGGTAGTTCAGTCGGGAGGGTGGATGGTTCAGTCAGGGGGGTGGGTAGTTCAGTCGGGAGGGTGGGTAGTTCAGTCGGGAGGGTGGGTAGTTCAGTTGGGGGGTGGATAGTTCAGTCGGGGGGTGGGTAGTTCAGTCAGGGGGGTGGGTAGTTCAGTCGGGAGGGTGGGTAGTTCAGTCGGGAGGGTGGGTAGTTCAGTCGGGGGGTGGATGGTTCAGTCGGGGGGGTGGATAGTTCAGTAAGGGGGGTGGGTAGTTCAGTCAGGGGGGTGGATAATTCAGTCGGGGGGGGTGGATAGTTCAGTCAGGGGGTTGGATAGTTCAGTCGTGGGGGTGGATAGTTCAGTCAGGTGGGTGGGTATTTCAGTCGGTGGGGTGGGTAGTTCAGTCGGGGGGTGGGTAGTTCAGTCGGGGGGTGGGTAGTTCAGTTCCGGGGGTGGATGGTTCAGTCGGGGGGGTTGGTAGTTCAGTCGGTGGGATGGATAGTTCAGTCAGGGGGGGTGGGTAGTTCAGTCGGGGTGGTTGGGTAGTTCAGTCAGGGGGTGTAAGTCCAGTCAGGGGAGTGTGTAGTTCAGTCAGGGGGGTGGGTAGTTCAGTCGGGGGGTGGATAGTTCAGTCGGGGGGGGTGGGTAGTTCAGTCGGGGGGGGTGGGTAGTTCATTTGGTGGGGTGGGTATTTCAGTCAGGGGGGGTGGGTATTTCAGTCGGTGGGGTGGATAGTTCAGTCGGGATGGTGGATAGTTCAGTCGGGGGGGTGGGTATTTCAGTCAGATGGGGTGGATGGTTCAGTTGGGGGGGGTGGGTTGTACAGTCGGGGGGGTGGATGGTTCAGTCGCGGGGGTGTGTAGTTCAGTCGGGTGGGATGGGTTGTTCATTCGGGGGGGTGGGTCGTTCAGACGGGGGGGTGGATGTTTCATTCGGGGTGTTGGATGGTTCAGTCGGGGGGTGGATAGTTCAGTCGGGGGGGTGGGTAGTTCAGTCGGGGGGTTGGTAGTTCAGTCGGGGGCTTGGATGGTTCAGTCAGGGTGGTGGGCATTTCAGTCGGGGGGGTGGATAGTTCAGTTGGGGTTGTGTGTAGTTCAGTCAGGGGGGTGGATAGTTCAGTCGGGGAGTGGGTAGTTCAGTCGGGGGGGTGGATAGTTCAGTCAGGGGGGTGGATAGTTCAGTCGGGGAGTGGGTAGTTCAGTCGGGGGGGTGGGGAGTCCAGTCGGGGGGGTGGATAGTTCAGTCAGGGTGGTGGGCATTTCAGTCGGGGGGGTGGATAGTACAGTTGGGGGGGTGTGTTTTTCAGTTAGTGGGGTGGATTTTTCTGTCGGTGGGGTGGATAGTTCAGTCGGGGGGGTGGATATTTCAGTCGGGGGGGGTGGATGTTTCAGTCAGGGGGGTGGATAGTTCAGTCGGGGGGGTGGATAGTTCAGTCGGGGTGGAGGTTAGATCAGTCGGGGGGGGGCGATAGTTCAGTTGGGGTGGTGTGTAGTTCAGTCAGGGGGGTGGATTGTTCCATCGGGGTGGAGGTTAGATCAGTCGGGGCGGGGGATAGTTCAGTCGGGGGGGTGGGAAGTTCAGTCGGGGGGGTGGGTAGTTCAGTCGGGGGGGTGGGTAGTTCAGTCAGGGGGGTGGGTGTTCAGTCAGGGGGGTGGATAGTTAAGTCGGGGGTGTGGCTTGTTCAGTCAGCGGGGAGGATAGTTCAGTCGGGGGAATGGATAGTTCGGTCGGGGGGGGTGGGTAGTTCATTTGGTGGGGTGGGTATTTCAGTCAGGGGGGGTGGGTATTTCAGTCGGTGGGGTGGATAGTTCAGTCGGGATGGTGGATAGTTCAGTCGGGGGGGTGGGTATTTAAGTCAGATGGGGTGGATGGTTCAGTTGGGGGGGTGGGTTGTACAGTCGGGGGGGTGGATGGTTCAGTCGCGGGGGTGTGTAGTTCAGTCGGGTGGGATGCGTTGTTCATTCGGGGGGGTGGGTCGTTCAGACGGGGGGTGGATGTTTCAGTCGGGGTGTTGGATGGTTCAGTCGGGGGGTGGATAGTTCAGTCGGGGGGGTGGGTAGTTCAGTCGGGAGGGTGGATGGTTCAGTCAGGGGGGTGGGTAGTTCAGTCGGGAGGGTGGGTAGTTCAGTCGGGAGGGTGGGTAGTTCAGTTGGGGGGTGGATAGTTCAGTCGGGGGGTGGGTAGTTCAGTCAGGGGGGTGGGTAGTTCAGTCGGGAGGGTGGGTAGTTCAGTCGGGAGGGTGGGTAGTTCAGTCGGGGGGTGGATGGTTCAGTCGGGGGGGTGGATAGTTCAGTAAGGGGGGTGGGTAGTTCAGTCAGGGGGGTGGATAATTCAGTCGGGGGGGGTGGATAGTTCAGTCAGGGGGTTGGATAGTTCAGTCGTGGGGGTGGATAGTTCAGTCAGGTGGGTGGGTATTTCAGTCGGTGGGGTGGGTAGTTCAGTCGGGGGGTGGGTAGTTCAGTCGGGGGGTGGGTAGTTCAGTTCCGGGGGTGGATGGTTCAGTCGGGGGGGTTGGTAGTTCAGTCGGTGGGATGGATAGTTCAGTCAGGGGGGGTGGGTAGTTCAGTCGGGGTGGTTGGGTAGTTCAGTCAGGGGGTGTAAGTCCAGTCAGGGGAGTGTGTAGTTCAGTCAGGGGGGTGGGTAGTTCAGTCGGGGGGTGGATAGTTCAGTCGGGGGGGTGGGTAGTTCAGTCGGGGGGGGTGGGTAGTTCATTTGGTGGGGTGGGTATTTCAGTCAGGGGGGGTGGGTATTTCAGTCGGTGGGGTGGATAGTTCAGTCGGGATGGTGGATAGTTCAGTCGGGGGGGTGGGTATTTCAGTCAGATGGGGTGGATGGTTCAGTTGGGGGGGGTGGGTTGTACAGTCGGGGGGGTGGATGGTTCAGTCGCGGGGGTGTGTAGTTCAGTCGGGTGGGATGGGTTGTTCATTCGGGGGGGTGGGTCGTTCAGACGGGGGGGTGGATGTTTCATTCGGGGTGTTGGATGGTTCAGTCGGGGGGTGGATAGTTCAGTCGGGGGGGTGGGTAGTTCAGTCGGGGGGTTGGTAGTTCAGTCGGGGGCTTGGATGGTTCAGTCAGGGTGGTGGGCATTTCAGTCGGGGGGGTGGATAGTTCAGTTGGGGTTGTGTGTAGTTCAGTCAGGGGGGTGGATAG
Source organism: Isurus oxyrinchus (assembly GCA_026770705.1). Classification (NCBI taxonomy): domain Eukaryota; kingdom Metazoa; phylum Chordata; class Chondrichthyes; order Lamniformes; family Lamnidae; genus Isurus; species Isurus oxyrinchus. The sequence continues at coordinate 191,073,470 of JANJGN010000006.1, read as the reverse complement.
TTCAGTCGGGGAGTGGGTAGTTCAGTCGGGGGGGTGGATAGTTCAGTCAGGGGGGTGGATAGTTCAGTCGGGGAGTGGGTAGTTCAGTCGGGGGGGTGGGGAGTCCAGTCGGGGGGGTGGATAGTTCAGTCGGTGGGGTGGGTAGTTTAGTCGGGGGGGTGGGGAGTCCAGTCGGGGGGGTGGATAGTTCCGTCGGGAGGGTGGGTATTTCAGTCGGGGGGGTGGATAGTTCAGTCGGGTGGTTGGGTAGTTCAGTCAGGGGGGTGGGTAGTTCAGTCGGGGGGTGGGTATTTCAGTCAGGGGAGTGGGTATTTCTGTCGGGTGGGTGGATGGTTCAGTCGGGGGGTGGGTAGTTAAGAAAGGGGGGTGGATAGTTCAGTCGGGGGGGTGGATAGTTCAGTCGGGGGGTGGATAATTCAGTCGGGGGGGTGGGTAGTTCAGTCGGGGGCGTGGGTATATCAGTCGGGGGTGTGCGTATTTCAGTCAGGGGTTGGGTAGTTCAGTTGGGGGCGGTGGGTAGTCCAGACAGGGGGTTGGATGGTTCAGTCGGGGGGGTGGATAGTTCAGTCGGAGGTTGGATATTTCAGTCGGGGGGGTGGGTAGTTCAGTCAGGGGGGTGGATATTTCAGTCGGGGTGGTGGGTAGTTCAGTCAGGGGGGTGGATGGTTCAGTCGGGGTGTGGGTATTTCAGTCGGAGGTGTGGGTTGTTCAGTCGGGGGGGTGGATGATTCAGCCGGGGGCTGGGTTGTTCAGTCAGGGTGGTGGGTAGTTCATCGGGGGGGTGGGTAGTTCAATTCGAAGGGTGGATGTTTCAGTCAGGGTGTTTGGATAGTTCAGTCGGTGGGGTGGGTAGTTCAGTCGTGGGATGGGTAGGTCAGTCGGTGGGGTGGATATTTCAGTTTGGGGGGTGGATGGTTCAGTCAGGGTGTTTGGATAGTTCAAGCGGTGGTATGGGTAGTTCAGTCGGGGGGGTGGATAGTTCAGTCGGGGGGTGGATAGTTCAGTCGGGGGGGTGGGTAGTTCAGTCGGGGGATGGATAGTTCAGTCGGGGGGGTGGGTAGTTCAGTCGGGGGGTGGATAGTTCAGTTGGGGGGGTGGGTAGTTCAGTCGGTGGCGTGGGTATATCAGTCGGGGGGGTGGGTATTTCAGTCGGGTGGGTGGGTAGTTCAGTTGTGGGGGGTGGGTAGTCCAGTCGAGGGTTGGATATTTCAGTCGGGGGGGTGGGTAGTTCAGTCAGGGGTGTGGATGGTTCAGTCGGGGGGGTGGATAGTTCAGTCGGGGGTTGGATATTTCAGTCAGGGGGGTGGGTAGTTCAGTCAGGGGGGTGGATATTTCAGTCGGGGTGGTGGGTACTTCAGTCAGGGGGGTGGATGGTTCAGTCGGGGGGTGGGTAGTTCTGTTGGGGGGGTGGGTAGTTCAGTCGGAAGGGTGGATGTTTCAGTCAGGGTGTTTGGATAGTTCAGTCGGGGGGGTGGGTAGTTCAGTCGGGGGGTGGGTAGTTCAGTCGGGGGGGTGGATATTTCAGTTTAGGGGGGTGGATGGTTCAGTCAGGGTGTTTGGATAGTTCAGTCGATGGGGTGGGTAGTTCAGTCGGAGGGGTGGATAGTTCAGTCGGGGCGGTGGGTTGTTCAGTCGGGGGGCTGGATAGTTCAGTCGGGGGGGTGGATAGTTCAGTCAGGGGGGGTGGGTTGTTCAGTTGGGGGGGTGGATAGTTCAGTCGGGGGGGTGGGTATTTCAGTCGAGGGGTTGGGTAGTTCAGTCGGGGGGGTGGATAGTTCAGTCGGGGGGGTGGGTAGTTCAGTCGGGGGGTTGGTAGTTCAGTCGGGGGGGTGGATAGTTCAGTCGGGGGGGGTGGGTAGTTCAGTCTGGGGGGTGGATAGTTCAGTCAGGGTGGTGGGCATTTCAGTCGAGGGGGTGGGTAGTTCAGTCGGGGGGGTGGATAGTTCAGTCGGGGGGGTGGGTAGTTCAGTCGGGGGGTTGGCAGTTCAGTCGGGGGGGTGGATAGTTCAGTCGGGGGGGGTGGGTAGTTCAGTCTGGGGGGTGGATAGTTCAGTCAGGGTGGTGGGCATTTCAGTCGGGGGGGTGGATAGTACAGTTGGGGGGGTGTGTTTTTCAGTTAGTGGGGTGGATTTTTCTGTCGGTGGGGTGGATAGTTCAGTCGGGGGGGTGGATATTTCAGTCGGGGGGGGTGGATGTTTCAGTCAGGGGGGTGGATAGTTCAGTCGGGGGGGTGGATAGTTCAGTCGGGGTGGAGGTTAGATCAGTCGGGGGGGGGCGATAGTTCAGTTGGGGTGGTGTGTAGTTCAGTCAGGGGGGTGGATTGTTCCATCGGGGTGGAGGTTAGATCAGTCGGGGCGGGGGATAGTTCAGTCGGGGGGGTGGGAAGTTCAGTTGGGGGGGTGGGTAGTTCAGTCGGGGGGGTGGGTAGTTCAGTCAGGGGGGTGGGTGTTCAGTCAGGGGGGTGGGTAGTTAAGTCGGGGGTGTGGCTTGTTCAGTCAGCAGGGAGGATAGTTCAGTCGGGGGAATGGATAGTTCGGTCGGGGGGGGTGGGTAGTTCATTTGGTGGGGTGGGTATTTCAGTCAGGGGGGGTGGGTATTTCAGTCGGTGGGGTGGATAGTTCAGTCGGGATGGTGGATAGTTCAGTCGGGGGCGTGGGTATTTCAGTCAGATGGGGTGGATGGTTCAGTTGGGGGGGTGGGTTGTACAGTCGGGGGGGTGGATGGTTCAGTCGCGGGGGTGTGTAGTTCAGTCGGGTGGGATGGGTTGTTCATTCGGGGGGGTGGGTCGTTCAGACGGGGGGTGGATGTTTCAGTCGGGGTGTTGGATGGTTCAGTCGGGGGATGGATAGTTCAGTCGGGGGGGTGGGTAGTTCAGTCGGGAGGGTGGATGGTTCAGTCAGGGGGGTGGGTAGTTCAGTCGGGAGGGTGGGTAGTTCAGTCGGGAGGGTGGGTAGTTCAGTTGGGGGGTGGATAGTTCAGTCGGGGGGTGGGTAGTTCAGTCAGGGGGGTGGGTAGTTCAGTCGGGAGGGTGGGTAGTTCAGTCGGGAGGGTGGGTAGTTCAGTCGGGGGGTGGATGGTTCAGTCGGGGGGGTGGATAGTTCAGTAAGGGGGGTGGGTAGTTCAGTCAGGGGGGTGGATAATTCAGTCGGGGGGGGTGGATAGTTCAGTCAGGGGGGTGGATAGTTCAGTCGTGGGGGTGGATAGTTCAGTCAGGTGGGTGGGTATTTCAGTCGGTGGGGTGGGTAGTTCAGTCGGGGGGTGGGTAGTTCAGTCGGGGGGTGGGTAGTTCAGTTCCGGGGGTGGATGGTTCAGTCGGGGGGGTTGGTAGTTCAGTCGGTGGGATGGATAGTTCAGTCAGGGGGGGTGGGTAGTTCAGTCGGGGTGGTTGGGTAGTTCAGTCAGGGGGTGTAAGTCCAGTCAGGGGAGTGTGTAGTTCAGTCAGGGGGGTGGGTAGTTCAGTCGGGGGGTGGATAGTTCAGTCGGGGGGTGGATAGTTCATTCGGGGGAGTGGGTAGTTCAGTCGGTGGGGGTGGTTAGTTCAGTCAGGGTGGTGGGTGGTTCAGTCGGGGGGGTGGGTATTTCAGTCGGGGGGGTGGATATTTCAGTCAAGGGGGTGGATGGTTCAGACAGGGTGTTTGGATAATTCAGTCGGTGGGGTGCTTAGTTCAGTCGGAGGGGTGGATAGTTCAGTCGGGGCGGTGGGTTGTTCAGTCGGGGGGGTGGATATTTCAGTCGGTGGGAGGTTAGTTCAGTCGGGGGGATGGGTATTTCAGTCGGCGGTGTGGGTAGTTCAGTCGGGGTGGTGGGTATTTCAGTCGGGGGGGGGGTAGTTTAGTCGGGGGATGGGTAATTCAGTCAGGGGGTGGGAAGTTCAGTCAGGGGTGTGGATAGTTCAGTCGGGGGGGTGGGTATTCCAGTCGGGGGGGTGGGTAGTTCAGTCGGAGGTGGTGGGTATTTCAGTCGGGGGGGTGGATAGTTCAGTTGGGGGGATGGGTAGTTCAGTCGGGAGGTGGGTAGTTCAGTTAGGGGGGGTGGGTAGTTCAGTCAGGGGTGTGGATAGTTCAGTCGGGGGGGTGGATAGTTCAGTCGGTGGGGTGGGTAGTTCAGTCGGGGGGGGTGGATGGTTCAGTCAGGGTGGTGGGCATTTCAGTCGGGGGGGTGGGAAGTTCAGTCAGGGTGGTGGATTGTTCCGTTGGGGGGGTGGATATTTCAGTCCGGGGGGTGGATAGTTCAGTCGGGGGGTGGGTAGTTCAGTCAAGGGGGTGGATATTTCAGTCGGGGGGGTGGGTAATTCAGTCGGGGGGGTGGGGAGTCCAGTCGGGGGGGTGGATAGTTCCGTCGGGGGGGTGGGTATTTCAGACGGGGGGGTGGATAGTTCCGTCGGGGGGGTGGGTTGTTCAGTCAGGGGGGTGGGTAGTTCAGTCGGGGGGTGGATGGTTCAGTCGGGGGGGTTGGGTACTTCAGCCGGGGGAGTGGATAGTTCAGTCGGGGGGGTGGATAGTTCAGTCGGCGGCGTGGGTATATCAGTCGGGGGGGTGGGTATTTCAGTCGGGGGGGTGGGTAGTTTAGTTGGGGGGGGTGGGTAGTCCAGTCATGGGGGGTGGATGGTTCAGTCGGGGGGGTGGATAGTTCAGTCGGGGGTTGGATATTTCAGTCGGGGGGGTGGGTAGTTCAGTCAGGGGGGTGGATATTTCAGTCGGGGTGGTGGGTAGTTCAGTCAGGGGGGTGGATGGTTCAGTCGGGGGGGTGGATTGTTCAGTCGGGGTGGTGGATGGTTCAGTTGGGGCGGGTGGGTAGTTCAGTCGGGGTGTGGGTAGTTCAGTCGGGGGTGGTGGGTAGTTCAGTCGGGGGGGGGTGGATAGTTCAGTCAGGGGGGTGGATATTTCAGTCGGGGGAGTGGATATTTCAGTCGGTGGGGTGGATGGTTCAGGCAGGGGATGGATAGTTCAGTCGGGGGGGGTGGATATTTCAGTCAGGGGGGTGGATATTTCAGTCAGGGGGGTGGCTTGTTCAGTGAGCGGGGAGGATAGTTCAGTCGGGGGGATGGATAGTTCGGTCGGGGTGTGGATAGTTCAGTCGGGGTGTGGGTAGTTCAGTCGCGGGGGTGGATGGTTCAGTCGGGGGGGTGGGTAGTTCAGTCGGTGGGGGTGGGTAGTTCATTTGGTGGGGTGGGTATTTCAGTCAGGGGGGGTGGGTATTTCAGTCGGTGGGGTGGATAGTTCAGTCGGGGGGGTGGATGATTCAGTCGGGGGGGTGGATTGTTCAGTCAGGGTGGTGGGTAGTTCAGTCGGGGGGGTGGATTGTTCAGTCGGGGGGGTGGATGGTTCAGTCGGGGGGGTGGGTAGTTCAGTCGGGGGGGGTGGACAGTTCAGTCAGGCGGGTGCCTGGTTCAGGCAGGGGATGGATAGTTCAGTCGGGGGGTTGGGTAGTTCAGTCGGGGGAGTGGATATTTCAGTCGGGGGGTGGGTAGTTCAGTCGGGGGTGGTGGGTAGTTCAGTCGGTGGGGGTGGATAGTTCAGTCAGGGGGGTGGATAGTTCAGTCGGTGGGGTGGGTAGTTCAGTCGGGGGGTGGGTAGTTCAGTCGGGGGTGGTGGGTAGTTCAGTCGGGGGGGTGGATAGTTCAGTCAGGGGGGTGGATATTTCAGTCGGGGGGGTGGATATTTCAGTCAGGGGGGTGGCTTGTTCAGTGAGCAGGGAGGATAGTTCAGTCGGGGGGATGGATAGTTCGGTCGGGGTGTGGATAGTTCGGTCGGGGTGTGGGTAGTTCAGTCGCGGGGGTGGATGGTTCAGTCGGGGGGGTGGATAGTTCAGTCAGGGGGGTGGATAGTTCAGTCGGGGAGTGGGTAGTTCAGTCGGGGGGGTGGATAGTTCAGTCGGGGGGGTGGATAGTTCAGTCAGGGGGGTGGATAGTTCAGTCGGTGGGGTGGGTAGTTCAGTCGGGGGGGTGGGTAGTTCAGTCGGAGGGGTGGGGAGTCCAGTCGGGGGGGTGGATAGTTCAGTCGGTGGGGTGGGTAGTTCAGTCGGGGGGGTGGGGAGTCCAGTCGGGGGGGTGGATAGTTCCGTCGGGAGGGTGGGTATTTCAGTCGGGGGGGTGGATAGTTCAGTCGGGTGGTTGGGTAGTTCAGTCAGGGGGGTGGGTAGTTCAGTCGGGGGGTGGGTATTTCAGTCAGGGGAGTGGGTATTTCTGTCGGGTGGGTGGATGGTTCAGTCGGGGGGTGGGTAGTTAAGAAAGGGGGGTGGATAGTTCAGTCGGGGGGGTGGATAGTTCAGTCGGGGGGTGGATAATTCAGTCGGGGGATGGGTAGTTCAGTCGGGGGCGTGGGTATATCAGTCGGGGGGGTGGGTATTTCAGTCAGGGGTTGGGTAGTTCAGTTGGGGGTGGTGGGTAGTCCAGACAGGGGGTTGGATGGTTCAGTCGGGGGGGGTGGATAGTTCAGTCGGAGGTTGGATATTTCAGTCGGGGGGGGGTGGGTAGTTCAGTCAGGAGGGTGGATATTTCAGTCGGGGTGGTGGGTAGTTCAGTCAGGGGGGTGGATGGTTCAGTCGGGGTGTGGGTATTTCAGTCGGAGTTGTGGGTAGTTCAGTCGGGGGGGTGGATGATTCAGCCGGGGGCTGGGTTGTTCAATCAGGGTGGTGGGTAGTTCATCGGGGGGGTGGGTAGTTCAATTCGAAGGGTGGATGTTTCAGTCAGGGTGTTTGGATAGTTCAGTCGGTGGGGTGGGTAGTTCAGTCGTGGGATGGGTAGGTCAGTCGGTGGGGTGGATATTTCAGTTTGGGGGGTGGATGGTTCAGTCAGGGTGTTTGGATAGTTCAAGCGGTGGTATGGGTAGTTCAGTCGGGGGGGGTGGATAGTTCAGTCGGGGGGTGGATAGTTCAGTCGGGGGGGTGGGTAGTTCAGTCGGGAGATGGATAGTTCAGTCGGGGGGGTGGGTAGTTCAGTCGGGGGGTGGATAGTTCAGTCGGGGGGGTGGGTAGTTCAGTCGGTGGCGTGGGTATATCAGTCGGGGGGGTGGGTATTTCAGTCGGGTGGGTGGGTAGTTCAGTTGTGGGGGGTGGGTAGTCCAGTCGGGGGTTGGATATTTCAGTCGGGGGGGTGGGTAGTTCAGTCAGGGGTGTGGATGGTTCAGTCGGGGGGGTGGATAGTTCAGTCGGGGGTTGGATATTTCAGTCGGGGGGGTGGGTAGTTCAGTCAGGGGGGTGGATATTTCAGTCGGGGTGGTGGGTACTTCAGTCAGGGGGGTGGGTTGTTCAGTCGGGGGGTGGGTAGTTCTGTTGGGGGGGGTGGGTAGTTCAGTCGGAAGGGTGGATGTTTCAGTCAGGGTGTTTGGATAGTTCAGTCGGGGGGGTGGGTAGTTCAGTCGGGGGGTGGGTAGTTCAGTCGGGGGGGTGGATATTTCAGTTTAGGGGGGTGGATGGTTCAGTCAGGGTGTTTGGATAGTTCAGTCGATGGGGTGGGTAGTTCAGTCGGAGGGGTGGATAGTTCAGTCGGGGCGGTGGGTTGTTCAGTCGGGGGGCTGGATAGTTCAGTCGGCGGGGTGGATAGTTCAGTCAGGGGGGGGTGGGTTGTTCAGTTGGGGGGGTGGATAGTTCAGTCGGGGGGGTGGGTAGTTCAGTCGGGGGGTTGGTAGTTCAGTCGGGGGGGTGGATAGTTCAGTCGGGGGGGGTGGGTAGTTCAGTCTGGGGGGTGGATAGTTCAGTCAGGGTGGTGGGCATTTCAGTCGGGGGGGTGGTTAGTACAGTTGGGGGGGTGTGTAGTTCAGTTAGTGGGGTGGATTTTTCTGTCGGTGGGGTGGATAGTTCAGTCGGGGGGGTGGATATTTCAGTCGGGGGGGGTGGATGTTTCAGTCAGGGGGGTGGATAGTTCAGTCGGGGGGGTGGATAATTCAGTCGGGGTGGAGGTTAGATCAGTCGGGGGGGGGGATAGTTCAGTTGGGGTGGTGTGTAGTTCAGTCAGGGGGGTGGATTGTTCCATCGGGGTGGAGGTTAGATCAGTCGGGGCGGGGGATAGTTCAGTCGGGGGGGTGGGAAGTTCAGTCGGGGGGGTGGGTAGTTCAGTCGGGGGGGTGGGTAGTTCAGTCAGGGGGGTGGGTGTTCAGTCAGGGGGGTGGGTAGTTAAGTCGGGGGTGTGGCTTGTTCAGTCAGCGGGGAGGATAGTTCAGTCGGGGGAATGGATAGTTCGGTCGGGGGGGGTGGGTAGTTCATTTGGTGGGGTGGGTATTTCAGTCAGGGGGGGTGGGTATTTCAGTCGGGGGGGTGGGTAGTTCAGTCGGGGGGTTGGTACTTCAGTCAGATGGGGTGGATGGTTCAGTTGGGGGGGTGGGTTGTACAGTCGGGGGGGTGGATGGTTCAGTCGCGGGGGTGTGTAGTTCAGTCGGGTGGGATGGGTTGTTCATTCGGGGGGGTGGGTCGTTCAGACGGGGGGTGGATGTTTCAGTCGGGGTGTTGGATGGTTCAGTCGGGGGGTGGATAGTTCAGTCGGTGGGGTGGGTAGTTCAGTCGGGGGGTTGGTAGTTCAGTCGGGGGCTTGGATGGTTCAGTCAGGGTGGTGGGCATTTCAGTCGGGGGGGTGGATAGTTCAGTTGGGGTTGTGTGTAGTTCAGTCAGGGGGGTGGATCGTTCAGTCGGGGAGTGGGTAGTTCAGTCGGGGGGGTGGATAGTTCAGTCGGGGGGGTGGATAGTTCAGTCGGTGGGGTGGGTAGTTCAGTCGGGGGGGTGGGTAGTTCAGTCGGGGGGGTGGGGAGTTCATCGGGGGGGTGGGTAGTTCAATTCGAAGGGTGGATGTTTCAGTCAGGGTGTTTGGATAGTTCAGTCGGTGGGGTGGGTAGTTCAGTCGTGGGATGGGTAGGTCAGTCGGTGGGGTGGATATTTCAGTTTGGGGAGTGGATGATTCAGTCAGGGTGTTTGGATAGTTCAAGCGGTGGTGTGGGTAGTTCAGTCGGGGGGGTGGATAGTTCAGTCGGGGGGTGGATAGTTCAGTCGGGGGGTGGGTAGTTCAGTCGGGGGATGGATAGTTCAGTCGGGGGGGTGGGTAGTTCAGTCGGGGGGTGGATAGTTCAGTCGGGGGGGTGGGTAGTTCAGTCGGCGGCGTGGGTATATCAGTCGGGGGCGTGGGTATTTCAGTCGGGGGGGTGGGTAGTTCAGTTGGGGGGGGTGGGTAGTCCAGTCGGGGGTTGGATATTTCAGTCGGGGGGGTGGGTAGTTCAGTCAGGGGTGTGGATGGTTCAGTCGGGGGGTGGATAGTTCAGTCGGGGGTTGGATATTTCAGTCGGGGGGGTGGGTAGTTCAGTCAGGGGGGTGGATATTTCAATCGGGGTGGTGGGTAGTTCAGTCGGGGGGGTGGATAGTTCAGTCGGGGGGTGGATAGTTCAGTCGGGGGGGTGGGTAGTTCAGTCGGGGGATGGATAGTTCAGTCGGGGGGGTGGGTAGTTCAGTCGGGGGGTGGATAGTTCAGTCGGGGGGGTGGGTAGTTCAGTCGGCGGCGTGGGTATATCAGTCGGGGGCGTGGGTATTTCAGTCGGGGGGGTGGGTAGTTCAGTTGTGGGGGGTGGGTAGTCCAGTCGGGGGTTGGATATTTCAGTCAGGGGAGTGGGTAGTTCAGTCAGGGGTGTGGATGGTTCAGTCGGGGGGTGGATAGTTCAGTCGGGGGTTGGATATTTCAGTCGGGGGGGGTGGGTAGTTCAGTCAGGGGGGTGGATATTTCAATCGGGGTGATGGGTAGTTCAGTCAGGGGGGTGGATGGTTCAGTCGGGGGGAGGGTTTTTCAGTCGGAGGTGTGGGTAGTTCAGTCGGGGGGGTGGATGAATCAGTCGGGGGGGTGGGTTGTTCAGTCAGGGTGGTGGGTAGTTCTGTCGAGGGGGTGGGTAGTTCTGTTGTGGGGGTGGGTAGTTCAGTCGGAAGGGTGGATGTTTCAGTCAGGGTGTTTGGATAGTTCAGTCGGGGGGGGTGGGTAGTTCAGTCGGGGGGTCGGTAGTTCAGTCGGGGGGGTGGATATTTCAGTTTAGGGGGGTGGATGGTTCAGTCAGGGTGTTTGGATAGTTCAGTCGATGGGGTGGGTAGTTCAGTCGGAGGGGTGGATAGTTCAGTCGGGGCAGTGGGTTGTTCAGTCGGGGGGCTGGATAGTTCAGTCGGGGGGGTGGATAGTTCAGTCAGGGGGGGTGGGTTGTTCAGTTGGGGGGGTGGATATTTCAGTCGGGGGGGTGGGTATTTCAGTCGAGGGGGTGGGTAGTTCAGTCGGGGGGGTGGGTATTTCAGTCGAGGGGGTGGGTAGTTCAGTCGGGGGGGTGGATAGTTCAGTCGGGGGGGTGGATTGTTCAGTCAGGGTGGTGGGTAGTTCAGTCGGGGGGATGGATTGTTCAGTCGGGGGGGTGGATGGTTCAGTCGGGGGGGTGGGTAGTTCAGTCGGGGGGGGTGGATAGTTCAGTCAGGCGGGTGCCTGGTTCAGGCAGGGGATGGATAGTTCAGTCGGGGGGTTGGGTAGTTCAGTCGGGGGGGTGGATATTTCAGTTGGGTGGTGGGTAGTTCAGTCGGGGGTGGTGGGTATTTCAGTCGGGGGGGGTGGATAGTTCAGTCAGGGGGGTGGATAGTTCAGTCGGTGGGGTGGGTAGTTCAGTCGGGGGGTGGGTAGTTCAGTCGGGGGTGGTGGGTAGTTCAGTCGGGCTGGGTGGATAGTTCAGTCAGGGGGGTGGATATTTCAGTCGGGGGGGTGGATATTTCAGTCAGGGGGGTGGCTTGTTCAGTGAGCGGGGAGGATAGTTCAGTCGGGGGGATGGATAGTTCGGTCGGGGTGTGGATAGTTCGGTCGGGGTGTGGGTAGTTCAGTCGCGGGAGTGGATGGTTCAGTCGGGGGGGTAGGTAGTTCAGTCGGGGGGGGTGGGTAGTTCATTTGGTGGGGTGGGTATTTCAGTCAGGGGGGGTGGGTATTTCAGTCGGTGGGGTGGATAGTTCAGTCGGGATGGTGGATAGTTCAGTCGGGGGGGTGGGTATTTCAGTCAGATGGGGTGGATGGTTCAGTTGGGGGGGGTGGGTTGTACAGTCGGGGGGGTGGATGGTTCAGTCGCGGGGGTGTGTAGTTCAGTCGGGTGGGATGGGTTGTTCATTCGGGGGGGTGGGTCGTTCAGACGGGGGGGTGGATGTTTCATTCGGGGTGTTGGATGGTTCAGTCGGGGGGTGGATAGTTCAGTCGGGGGGGTGGGTAGTTCAGTCGGGGGGTTGGTAGTTCAGTCGGGGGCTTGGATGGTTCAGTCTGGGTGGTGGGCATTTCAGTCGGGGGGGTGGATAGTTCAGTTGGGGTTGTGTGTAGTTCAGTCAGGGGGGTGGATAGTTCAGTCGGGGAGTGGGTAGTTCAGTCGGGGGGGTGGATAGTTCAGTCGGTGGGGTGGGTAGTTCAGTCGGGGGGGTGGGTAGTTCAGTCGGGGGGGTGGGGAGTCCAGTCGGGGGGGTGGATAGTTCAGTCGGTGGGGTGGGTAGTTCAGTCGGGGGGGTGGGGAGTCCAGTTGGGGGGGTGGATAGTTCCGTCGGGAGGGTGGGTATTTCAGTCGGGGGGGTGGATAGTTCAGTCGGGTGGTTGGGTAGTTCAGTCAGGGGGGTGGGTAGTTCAGTCGGGGGATGGGAATTTCAGTCAGGGGAGTGGGTATTTCTGTCGGGTGGGTGGATGGTTCAGTCGGGGGGTGGGTTGTTAAGAAAGGGGGGTGAATAGTTCAGTCGGGGGGGTGGATAGTTCAGTCGGGGGGTGGATAATTCAGTCGGGGGGGTGGGTAGTTCAGTCGGGGGCGTGGGTATATCAGTCGGGGGGGTGGGTATTTCAGTCAGGGGTTGGGTAGTTCAGTTGGGGGTGGTGGGTAGTCCAGACAGGGGGTTGGATGGTTCAGTCGGGGGGGTGGATATTTCAGTCGGAGGTTGGATATTTCAGTCGGGGGGGGTGGGTAGTTCAGTCAGGAGGGTGGATATTTCAGTCGGGGTGGTGGGTAGTTCAGTCAGGGGGGTGGATGGTTCAGTCGGGGTGTGGGTATTTCAGTCGGAGGTGTGGGTATTTCAGTCGGGGGGGTGGATGATTCAGCCGGGGGCTGGGTTGTTCAGTCAGGGTGGTGGGTAGTTCATCGGGGGGGTGGGTAGTTCAATTCGAAGGGTGGATGTTTCAGTCAGGGTGTTTGGATAGTTCAGTCGGTGGGGTGGGTAGTTCAGTCGTGGGATGGGTAGGTCAGTCGGTGGGGTGGATATTTCAGTTTGGGGGGTGGATGGTTCAGTCAGGGTGTTTGGATAGTTCAAGCGGTGGTATGGGTAGTTCAGTCGGGGGGGGTGGATAGTTCAGTCGGGGGGTGGATAGTTCAGTCGGGGGGGTGGGTAGTTCAGTCGGGGGATGGATAGTTCAGTCGGGGGGGTGGGTAGTTCAGTCGGGGGGTGGATAGTTCAGTCGGGGGGGTGGGTAGTTCAGTCGGTGGCGTGGGTATATCAGTCGGGGGGGTGGGTATTTCAGTCGGGTGGGTGGGTAGTTCAGTTGTGGGGGGTGGGTAGTCCAGTCGGGGGTTGGATATTTCAGTCGGGGGGGTGGGTAGTTCAGTCAGGGGTGTGGATGGTTCAGTTGGGGGGGTGGATAGTTCAGTCGGGGGTTGGATATTTCAGTCGGGGGGGTGGGTAGTTCAGTCAGGGGGGAGGATATTTCAGTCGGGGTGGTGGGTACTTCAGTCAGGGGGGTGGATGGTTCAGTCGGGGGGTGGGTAGTTCTGTTGTGGGGGTGGGTAGTTCAGTCGGAAGGGTGGATGTTTCAGTCAGGGTGTTTGGATAGTTCAGTCGGGGGGGGTGGGTAGTTCAGTCGGGGGGTGGGTAGTTCAGTCGGGGGGGTGGATATTTCAGTTTAGGGGGGTGGATGGTTCAGTCAGGGTGTTTGGATAGTTCAGTCGATGGGGTGGGTAGTTCAGTCGGAGGGGTGGATAGTTCAGTCGGGGCGGTGGGTTGTTCAGTCGGGGGGCTGGATAGTTCAGTCGGCGGGGTGGATAATTCAGTCAGGGGGGGTGGGTTGTTCAGTTGGGGGGGTGGATAGTTCAGTCGGGGGGGTGGGTATTTCAGTCGAGGGGGTGGGTAGTTCAGTCGGGGGGGTGGGTATTTCAGTCGAGGGGGTGGGTAGTTCAGTCGGGGGGTGGATAGTTCAGTCGGGGGGGTGGGTAGTTCAGTCGGGGGGTTGGTAGTTCAGTCGGGGGGGTGGATAGTTCAGTCGGGGGGGGTGGGTAGTTCAGTCTGGGGGGTGGATAGTTCAGTCAGGGTGGTGGGCATTTCAGTCGGCGGGGTGGATAGTACAGTTGGGGGCTGTGTTTTTCAGTTAGTGGGGTGGATTTTTCTGTCGGTGGGGTGGATAGTTCAGTCGGGGGGGTGGATATTTCAGTCGGGGGGGGTGGATGTTTCAGTCAGGGGGGTGGATAGTTCAGTCGGGGGGGTGGATAGTTCAGTCGGGGTGGAGGTTAGATCAGTCGGGGGGGGGGCGATAGTTCAGTTGGGGTGGTGTGTAGTTCAGTCAGGGGGGTGGATTGTTCCATCGGGGTGGAGGTTAGATCAGTCGGGGCGGGGGATAGTTCAGTCGGGGGGGGTGGGAAGTTCAGTCGGGGGGGTGGGTAGTTCAGTCGGGGGGGTGGGTAGTTCAGTCAGGGGGGTGGGTGTTCAGTCAGGGGGGTGGGTAGTTATGTCGGGGGTGTGGCTTGTTCAGTCAGCGGGGAGGATAGTTCAGTCGGGGGAATGGATAGTTCGGTCGGGGGGGGTGGGTAGTTCATTTGGTGGGGTGGGTATTTCAGTCAGGGGGGGTGGGTATTTCAGTCGGGGGGGTGGGTAGTTCAGTCGGGGGGTTGGTAGTTCAGTCAGATGGGGTGGATGGTTCAGTTGGGGGGGTGGGTCGTTCAGACGGGGGGTGGATGTTTCAGTCGGGGTGTTGGATGGTTCAGTCGGGGGGTGGATAGTTCAGTCGGGGGGGTGGGTAGTTCAGTCGGGGGGTTGGTAGTTCAGTCGGGGGCTTGGATGGTTCAGTCAGGGTGGTGGGCATTTCAGTCGGGGGGGTGGATAGTTCAGTTGGGGTTGTGTGTAGTTCAGTCAGGGGGGTGGATAGTTCAGTCGGGGAGTGGGTAGTTCAGTCGGGGGGGTGGATCATTCAGTCGGGGGGGGTGGATAGTTCAGTCGGTGGGGTGGGTAGTTCAGTCGGGGGGGTGGGTAGTTCAGTCGGGGAGGTGGGGAGTCCAGTCGGGGGGGGTGGATAGTTCAGTCGGTGGGTGGGTAGTTCAGTCGGGGGGGTGGGGAGTCCAGTCGGGGGGGTGGATAGTTCCGTCGGGGGGGTGGGTATTTCAGTCGGGGGGGTGGATAGTTCAGTCGGGTGGTTGGGTAGTTCAGTCAGGGGGGTGGGTAGTTCAGTCGGGGGGTGGGTATTTCAGTCAGGGGAGTGGGTATTTCTGTCGGGTGGGTGGATGGTTCAGTCGGGGGGTGGGTAGTTAAGAAAGGGGGGTGGATAGTTCAGTCGGGGGGGTGGATAGTTCAGTCGGGGGGTGGATATATCAGTCGGGGGGGTGGGTATTTCAGTCAGGTGGGTGGGTAGTTCAGTTGGGGGTGGTGGGTAGTCCAGACAGGGGGTTGGATGGTTCAGTCGGGGGGGGTGGATAGTTCAGTCGGGGGTTGGATATTTCAGTCGGGGGGGGTGGATAGTTCAGTCGGGGGTTGGATATTTCAGTCGGGGGGGTGGGTAGTTCAGTCAGGGGGGTGGATATTTCAATCGGGGTGGTGGGTAGTTCAGTCAGGGGGGTGGATGGTTCAGTCGGGGGGAGGGTTTTTCAGTCGGAGGTGTGGGTAGTTCAGTCGGGGGGGTGGATGAATCAGTCGGGGGGGTGGGTTGTTCAGTCAGGGTGGTGGGTAGTTCTGTCGGGGGGGTGGGTAGTTCTGTTGTGGGGGTGGGTAGTTCAGTCGGAAGGGTGGATGTTTCAGTCAGGGTGTTTGGATAGTTCAGTCGGGGGGGTGGGTAGTTCAGTCGGGGGGTGGGTAGTTCACTCGGGGGGGTGGATATTTCAGTTTAGGGGGGTGGATGGTTCAGTCAGGGTGTTTGGATAGTTCAGTCGATGGGGTGGGTAGTTCAGTCGGAGGGGTGGATAGTTCAGTCGGGGCAGTGGGTTGTTCAGTCGGGGGGCTGGATAGTTCAGTCGGGGGGGTGGATAGTTCAGTCAGGGGGGGTGGGTTGTTCAGTTGGGGGGGTGGATATTTCAGTCGGGGGGGTGGGTATTTCAGTCGAGGGGGTGGGTAGTTCAGTCGGGGGGGTGGGTATTTCAGTCGAGGGGGTGGGTAGTTCAGTCGGGGGGGTGGATAGTTCAGTCGGGGGGGTGGGTAGTTCAGTCGGGGGGTTGGTAGTTCAGTCGGGGGGGTGGATAGTTCAGTCGGGGGGGGTGGGTAGTTCAGTCTGGGGGGTGGATAGTTCAGTCAGGGTGGTGGGCATTTCAGTCGGGGGGGTGGATAGTACAGTTGGGGGGGTGTGTAGTTCAGTTAGTGGGGTGGATTTTTCTGTCGGTGGGGTGGATAGTTCAGTCGGGGGGGTGGATATTTCAGTCGGGGGGGGTGGATGTTTCAGTCAGGGGGGTGGATAGTTCAGTCGGGGGCGTGGATAGTTCAGTCGGGGTGGAGGTTAGATCAGTCGGGGGGGGGGCGGATAGTTCAGTTGGGGTGGTGTGTAGTTCAGTCAGGGGGGTGGATTGTTCCATCGGGGTGGAGGTTAGATCAGTCGGGGGGGGGGATAGTTCAGTCGGGGGGGTGGGAAGTTCAGTCGGGGGGGTGGGTAGTTCAGTCGGGGGGGTGGGTAGTTCAGTCAGGGGGGTGGGTGTTCAGTCAGAGGGGTGGGTAGTTCAGTCGGGGGTGTGGCTTGTTCAGTCAGCGGGGAGGATAGTTCAGTCGGGGGAATGGATAGTTCGGTCGGGGGGGGTGGGTAGTTCATTTGGTGGGGTGGGTATTTCAGTCAGGGGGGGTGGGTATTTCAGTCGGGGGGGTGGATAGTTCAGTCGGGGTGGTGGATAGTTCAGTCGGGGGGGTGGGTATTTCAGTCAGATGGGGTGGATGGTTCAGTTGGGGGGGTGGGTTGTACAGTCGGGGGGGTGGGTAGTTCAGTCGGGGGGGTGTGTAGTTCAGTCGGGGGGGGTGGGTCGTTCAGACGGGGGGGTGGATGGTTCAGTCGGGGGGGTGGATAGTTTCGTCGGGTGGGTGGGTATTTCAGTCGGGGGTGTGGATATTTCAGTCAGGGGGGTGGGTAGTTCAGTCGGGGGAGTGGGTATTTCTGTCAGGGGGGGTGGATGGTTCAGTCGGGGGGTGGGTAGTTAAGAAAGGGGGGTGGATAGTTCAGTCGGGGGGGTGGATAGTTCAGTCGGGGTGTGGGTAGTTCAGTCGCGGGGGTGGATGGTTCAGTCGGTGGGGTGGATAGTTCAGTCGGGGTGGTGGATAGTTCAGTCGGGGGGGTGGGTATTTCAGTCAGATGGGCTGGATAGTTCAGTTGGGGGGGTGGGTTGTACAGTCGGGGGGGTGGATGGTTCAGTTGGGGGGGTGTGTAGTTCAGTCGGGTGGGATGGGTTGTTCATTCGGGGGGGTGGGTCGTTCAGACGGGGGGGTGGATGTTTCAGTCGGGGTGTTGGATGGTTCAGTCGGGGGGGTGGATAGTTCAGTCGGGGGGGTGGGTAGTTCAGTCGGGGGCTTGGATGGTTCAGTCAGGGTGGTGGGCATTTCAGTCGGGGGGGGTGGATAGTTCAGTCGGTGGGGTGGGTGGTTCAGTCGTGGGATGGGTAGGTCAGTCGGTGGGGTGGATATTTCAGTTTGGGGGGTGGATGGTTCAGTCAGGATGTTTGGATAGTTCAAGTGGTGGTGTGGGTAGTTCAGTCGGGGGATGGATAGTTCAGTCGGGGGGGTGGATAGTTCAGTCGGGGGGTGGGTAGTTCAGTCGAGGGGGTGGATATTTCAGTCGGGGGGGTGGGGTAATTCAGTCGGGGGGGGTGGGGAGTCCAGTCGGGGGGGGTGGATAGTTCCGTCGGGGGGGTGGGTATTTCAGTCGGGGGGGTGGATAGTTCCGTTGGGGGGTTGGGTTGTTCAGTCAGTGGGGTGGGTAGTTCAGTCGGGGGGGGTGGGTATTTCAGTCAGGGGGCTGGATAGTTCAGTCGGGGGGGTGGATAGTTCAGTCGGGGGGTGGATGGTTCAGTCGGGGGGGTGGGCAGTTCAGTCGGGGGGGTGGATGGTTCAGTCGGGGGGGTTGGGTACTTCAGTCGGGGGGGTGGATAGTTCAGTCGGGGGGGTGGATAGTTCAGTCGGGGGGGTGGGTAGTTCAGTTGGGGGGGGTGGGTAGTCCAGTCAGGGGGTTGGATAGTTCAGTCGGCGGCGTGGGTATATCAGTCGGGGGGGGTGGGTATTTCAGTCGGGGGGGTGGGTAGTTCAGTTGGGGGGGGTGGGTAGTCCAGTCAGGGGGGTTGGATAGTTCAGTCGGGGGGGTGGATAGTTCAGTCGGGGGGGTGGATGGTTCAGTCGGGGGGTGGGTAGTTCAGTCAGGGGGGTGGATATTTCAGTCGGGGGTGGTGGGTAGTTCAGTCAGGGGGGTGGATGGTTCAGTCGGGGGGGTGGATTGTTCAGTCAGGGTGGTGGGTAGTTCAGTCGGGGGGGTGGATTGTTCAGTCGGGGGGGTGGATGGTTCAGTCGGGGGGGTGGGTAGTTCAGTCGGGGGGTGGGTAGTTCTGTCGGGGGTGGTGGGTAGTTCAGTCGGGGGGGGGTGGATAGTTCAGTCAGGGGGGTGGATATTTCAGTCGGGGGGGTGGATATTTCAGTCGGGGGGGTGGATATTTCAGTCAGGGTGGGTGGATATTTCAGTCAGGGGGGTGGCTTGTTCAGTGAGCGGGGAGGATAGTTCAGTCGGGGGGATGGA
Organism: Isurus oxyrinchus; assembly: GCA_026770705.1. NCBI lineage: Eukaryota > Metazoa > Chordata > Chondrichthyes > Lamniformes > Lamnidae > Isurus > Isurus oxyrinchus. Next base: position 191,055,568 of record JANJGN010000006.1, on the reverse strand, counting down.
TAGTTCGGTCGGGGTGTGGATAGTTCAGTCGGGGTGTGGGTAGTTCAGTCGCGGGGGTGGATGGTTCAGTCGGGGGGGTGGGTAGTTCAGTCGGGGGGGGTGGGTAGTTCATTTGGTGGGGTGGGTATTTCAGTCAGGGGGGGTGGGTATTTCAGTCGGTGGGGTGGATAGTTCAGTCGGGGGGGTGGATGATTCAGTCGGGGGGGTGGATTGTTCAGTCAGGGTGGTGGGTAGTTCAGTCGGGGGGGTGGATTGTTCAGTCGGGGGGGTGGATGGTTCAGTCGGGGCGGGTGGGTAGTTCAGTCGGGGGGGGTGGATAGTTCAGTCAGGCGGGTGCCTGGTTCAGGCAGGGGATGGATAGTTCAGTAGGGGGGTTGGGTAGTTCAGTCGGGGGGGTGGATATTTCAATCGGGGGGGTGGGTAGTTCAGTCGGGGGTGGTGGGTAGTTCAGTCGGGGGGGGGTGGATAGTTCAGTCAGGGGGGTGGATATTTCAGTCGGGGGGGTGGATATTTCAGTCGGGGGGGTGGATATTTCAGTCAGGGTGGGTGGATATTTCAGTCAGGGGGATGGCTTGTTCAGTGAGCGGGGAGGATAGTTCAGTCGGGGGGATGGATAGTTCGGTCGGGGTGTGGATAGTTCAGTCGGGGTGTGGGTAGTTCATTCGGGGGGGTGGGTAGTTCGGTCGGGGTGTGGATAGTTCAGTCGGGGGGTGGGTAGTTCGGTCGGGGTGTGGATAGTTCGGTTGGGGGGGTGGGTAGTTCGGTCGGGGTGTGGATAGTTCAGTCGGGGGGGTGGGTAGTTCAGTCGGGGGGGGTGGGTAGTTCAGTCGCGGGGGTGGATGGTTCAGTCGGGGCGGTGGGTAGTTCAGTCGGGGGGGGTGGGTAGTTCATTTGGTGGTTTGGGTATTTCAGTCAGGGGGGGTGGGTATTTCAGTCGGTGGGGTGGATAGTTCAGTCGGGGTGGTGGATAGTTCAGTCGGGGGGGTGGGTATTTCAGTCAGATGGGGTGGATGGTTCAGTTGGGGGGGTGGGTTGTACAGTCGGGGGGGTGGATGGTTCAGTCGCGGGGGTGTGTAGTTCAGTCGGGTGGGATGGGTTGTTCTTTCGGTGGGGTGGGTCGTTCAGACGGGGGGGTGGATGTTTCAGTCGGGGTGTTGGTTGGTTCAGTCGGGGGTGTGGATAGTTCAGTCGGGGGGGTGGATAGTTCAGTCGGGGGGGTGGATAGTTCAGCCGGGGGGGTGGGTAATTCAGTCGGCGGGGTGGGTAGTTCAGTCAGGGGGGTGGATTGTTCCATCGGGGGGGTGGATAGTTCAGTCGGGGGGGTGGTTAGTTCAGTCGGGGGGGTGGATAGTTCAGTCGGGGGGGTGGATAGTTCAGTCGGGGGGGGTGGGGAGTCCAGTCGGGGGGGTGGATAGTTCCGTCGGGGGGGGTGCGTAGTTCAGTCGGGGGGGTGGGTAGTCCAGTCGGGGGGTTGGGTAGTTCAGTCGGTGGGTGGGTAGTTCAGTCGGGGGGGGTGGATAGTTCCGCCGGGGGGGGTGGGTATTTCAGTCGGGGGGGGTGGATATTTCAGTCGGGTGGTTGGGTAGTTCAGTCAGGGGGGTGGGTAGTTCAGTCGGGGAGTGGGTATTTCAGTCAGGGGAGTGGGTATTTCTGTCGGGTGGGTGGATGGTTCAGTCGGGGGGGTGGGTAGTTAAGAAAGGGGGGCGGCTAGTTCAGTCGGGGGGGTGGGTATTTCAGTCGGGGGAGTGGATAGTTCAGTTGGGTGGTTGGGTAGTTCAGTCAGGGGGGTGGGTAGTTCAGTCGGGGGGTGGGTATTTCAGTCAGGGGAGTGGGTATTTCTGTCGGGTGGGTGGATGGTTCTGTCGGGGGGTGGGTAGTTAAGAAAGGGGGGGTGGATAGTTCAGTCGGGGGGGTGGATAGTTCAGTCGGGGGGTGGATAATTCAGTCGGGGGGGTGGGTAGTTCAGTCGGGGGCGTGGGTATATCAGTCGGGGGTGTGGGTATTTCAGTCAGGGGGTGGGTAGTTCAGTTGGGGGTGGTGGGTAGTCCAGACAGGGGGTTGGATGGTTCAGTCGGGGGGGTGGATAGTTCAGTCGGGGGTTAGATATTTCAGTCGGGGGGGGTGGGTTGTTCAGTCAGGGGGGTGGATATTTCAGTCGGGGTGGTGGGTAGTTCAGTCAGGGGGGTGGATGGTTCAGTCAGGGTGTTTGGATAGTTCAAGCGGTGGTGTGGGTAGTTCAGTCGGGGGGGTGGATAGTTCAGTCGGGGGGTGGATAGTTCAGTCGGGGGGGTGGGTAGTTCAGTCGGGGGATGGATAGTTCAGTCGGGGGGGTGGGTAGTTCAGTCGGGGGGTGGATAGTTCAGTCGGGGGGGTGGGTAGTTCAGTCGGCGGCGTGGGTATATCAGTCGGGGGGGTGGGTATTTCAGTCGGGGTGGTGGGTAGTTCAGTCAGGGGGGTGGATGGTTCAGTCGGGGTGTGGGTATTTCAGTCGGAGGTGTGGGTAGTTCAGTCGGGGGGGTGGATGATTCAGCCGGGGGCTGGGTTGTTCAGTCAGGGTGGTGGGTAGTTCATCGGGGGGGTGGGTAGTTCAGTTCGAAGAGTGGATGTTTCAGTCAGGGTGTTTGGATAGTTCAGTCGGTGGGGTGGGTAGTTCAGTCGTGGGATGGGTAGGTCAGTCGGTGGGGTGGATATTTCAGTTTGGGGGGTGGATGGTTCAGTCAGGGTGTTTGGATAGTTCAAGCGGTGGTGTGGGTAGTTCAGTCGGGGGGGTGGATAGTTCAGTCGGGGGGTGGATAGTTCAGTCGGGGGGGTGGGTAGTTCAGTCGGGGGATGGATAGTTCAGTCGGGGGGGTGGGTAGTTCAGTCGGGGGGTGGATAGTTCAGTCGGGGGGGTGGTTAGTTCAGTCGGGGGGGGTGGGTAGTTCAGTCGGTGGGTGGATGGTTCAGTCGGGGGGGTGGATGGTTCAGTGTGGAGGGTGGGTAGTTCAGTCAGCGGGGAGGATATTTCAGTCGGGGGGATGGATAGTTCAGTCGGGGTGTGGGTAGTTCAGTCGGGTGGGTGCATGGTTCAGGCGGGGGGTGGGTATTTCAGTCGGGGGGGTGTGGGTAGTTTGTTTGGTGGGGTGGGTATTTCAGTCAGGGGGGGTGGGTATTTCAGTCGGGGGGGTGGATAGTTCAGTCGGGGTGGTGGATAGTTCAGTCGGGGGGGTGGGTAGTTCAGTCAGATGGGGTGGATGGTTCAGTTGGGGGGTGAGTTGTACAGTCGGTGGGTGTGGATGGTTCAGTCGCGGGGGTGGGTAGTTCAGTCAGGTGGGATGGGTTGTTCAGTCGGGGGGTGTGGGTAGTTCAGACGGGGGGGTGGATGGTTCAGTCGGGGTGTTGGATGGTTCAGTCGGGGGTTGGGTAGTTAAGAAAGGGGGGCGGATAGTTCAGTCGAGGGGGTGGGTATTTCAGTCGGGGGGGTGGATAGTTCAGTTGGATGGTTGGGTAGTTCAGTCAGGGGGGTGGGTAGTTCAGTCGGGGGGTGGGTATTTCAGTCAGGGGAGTGGGTATTTCTGTCGGGTGGGTGGATGGTTCAGTCGGGGGGTGGGTAGTTAAGAAAGTGGGGTGGATAGTTCAGTCGGGGGGGTGGATAGTTCAGTCGGGGGGTGGATAATTCAGTCGGGGGGGTGGGTAGTTCAGTCGGGGGCGTGGGTATATCAGTCGGGGGGGTGGGTATTTCAGTCAGGGGGTGGGTAGTTCAGTTGGGGGTGGTGGGTAGTCCAGACAGGGGGTTGGATGGTTCAGTCGGGGGGGTGGATAGTTCAGTCGGGGGTTAGATATTTCAGTCGGGGGGGTGGGTAGTTCAGTCAGGGGGGTGGATATTTCAGTCGGGGTGGTGGGTAGTTCAGTCAGGGGGGTGGATGGTTCAGTCGGGGTGTGGGTATTTCAGTCGGAGGTGTGGGTAGTTCAGTCGGGGGGGGTGGATGATTCAGCCGGGGGCTGGGTTGTTCAGTCAGGGTGGTGGGTAGTTCATCGGGGGGGTGGGTAGTTCAGTTCGAAGGGTGGATGTTTCAGTCAGGGTGTTTGGATAGTTCAGTCGGTGGGGTGGGTAGTTCAGTCATGGGATGGGTAGGTCAGTCGGTGGGGTGGATATTTCAGTTTGGGGGGTGGATGGTTCAGTCAGGGTGTTTGGATAGTTCAAGCGGTGGTGTGGGTAGTTCAGTCGGGGGGGTGGATAGTTCAGTCGGGGGGTGGATAGTTCAGTCGGGGGGTGGATAGTTCAGTCGGGGGGGTGGTTAGTTCAGTCGGGGGGGGTGGGTAGTTCATTCGGTGGGTGGATGGTTCAGTCGGGGGGGTGGATGGTTCAGTGTGGAGGGTGGGTAGTTCAGTCAGCGGGGAGGATAGTTCAGTCGGGGGGATGGATAGTTCAGTCGGGGTGTGGGTAGTTCAGTCGGGGGGGTGCATGTTTCAGTCGGGGGGGTGTGGGTAGTTTGTTTGGTGGGGTGGGTATTTCAGTCAGGGGGGGTGGGTATTTCAGTCGGGGGGGTGGATAGTTCAGTCGGGGTGGTGGATAGTTCAGTCGGGGGGGTGGGGTAGTTCAGTCAGATGGGGTGGATGGTTCAGTTGGGGGGTGGGTTGTACAGTCGGTGGGTGTGGATGGTTCAGTCGCGGGGGTGGGTAGTTCAGTCAGGTGGGATGGGTTGTTCAGTCGGGGGGTGTGGGTAGTTCAGACGGGGGGTTGGATGGTTCAGTCGGGGTGTTGGATGGTTCAGTCGGGGGGGTGGGTAGTTCAGTCGTGGGTGTGGATAGTTCAGTCAGGGGGGTGGGTAGTTCAGTCGGGGGGGTGGATGGTTCAGTCAGGGGGGTGGGTAGTTCAGTCGGGGGGGTGGGTAGTTCAGTCGGGGGGTGTGGATAGTTCAGTCAGGGGGGGTGGGTAGTTCAGTCGGGGTGGTGGATGGTTCAGTCGGTGGGTGGGCAGTCCAGTTGGGTGGTGGGTAGTTCAGTCGGGGGGGTGGGTTGGTCAGTTGGGGGGATGTGGGTAGTTCAGTCGGGGGGGGTGGGTAGTTCAGTCAGGGGGGTGGGTAGTTCAATTGGGGGGGTGGATAGTTCAGTCGGGGGGGAGGAAGCTTCAGTTGGGGGGGTGGGTAGTTCAGTCGGGGGGGGGTGGAAGCTTCAGTCGGGGGGGTGGGTAGTTCAGTTGGGGGGTGTATAGTTCCATTGGGGGGTTGGGTAGATCAGTCGGGGGGTGTGTTGTTCAGTTGGGGGGTGGGTATTTCAGTCAGGGGAGTGGGTATTTCTGTCGGGGGTTGGGTAGTTCAGTCAGGGGGTGGGTATTTCAGTCAGGGAGGTGGATAGTTCAGTCGGGGGGGTGGATAGTTCAGTCAGGGGGTGGATAGTTCAATCGGGGGTTGGATATTTCAGTCGGGGTGTGGGTCGTTCAGTCAGGGGGGTGGATATTTCAGTCGGGGTGGTGGGTAGTTCAGTCGGGGGGGTGGATATTTCAGTCGGGGGGGGTGGGTAGTTCAGTCGGGGTGTTGGATGGTTCAGTCGGGGGGTTGATGGTTCAGTCGGGGGGGTGGATGGTTCAGTCGGGGGGGTGGATGGTTCAGTCGGGGGGGTGGGTAGTTCAGTCGTGGGGTGGTAGTTCAGTCGGGGGGTAGATAGTTCAGAAGGGGGTTGGATAGTTCAGTCGGAGGCGGTGTGTAGTTCAGTCGGGGGGGTGGGTAGTTCAGTCGGGGGTGGTGGGTAGTTCAGTCGGGGAGGGTGGGTATTTCAGTCAGGGGGGTGGGTAGTTCAGTAGGGCAGGTGGGTAGTTCAGTCGAGGGGCTGGGTAGTTCAGTCAGTGGGGTGGATAGTTCAGTCAGGTGGGTGGGTAGTTCAGTCGGGGGGGTGGGTAGTTCGGTCGGGGGGGTGGGTAGTTCAGTCGGGGGGGTGGGTAGTTCAGTCGGGCGTGTGGATAGTTCAGTCAGGGGGGTTGGGTTGTTCAGTCGGGGGGGTGGATGGTTCAGTCAGGGGGGTGGGTAGTTCAGTCGGGGGGGTGGATGGTTCAGTCGGTGGGTGGGCAGTCCAGTTGGGTGGTGGGTAGTTCAGTCGGGGGGGTGGGTAGTTCAGTCAGGGGGGTGGGTAGTTCAGTCGGGGGGGGGTGGATAGTTCAGTCGGTGGGGTGGGTAGTTCAGTCAGGGGGGTGGGTAGTTCAATCGGGGGGGTGGATAGTTCAGTCGGGGGGGTGTGTAGTTCAGTCAGGGGGGTGGGTAGTTCAGTCAGGGGGGGTGGATGGTTCAGTCGGGGGGGAGGAAGCTTCAGTCTGGGGGGTGGGTAGTTCAGTCGGGGGGGGTGGAAGCTTCAGTCGGTGGGGTGGGTAGTTCAGTCGGGGGGTTGGATTATTCAGTCGGGGGGGGTCGATAGTTCAGTTGGGGGGTGGATAGTTCCGTTGGGGGGTTGGGTAGTTCAGTCAGGGGGGTGGGTAGTTCAGTCGGGGGGGTGGGTATTTCTGTCGGGGGGGTGGATAGTTCAGTCGGGGGGGGTGGATAGTTCAATCGGGGGTTGGATATTTCAGTCGGTGGGTGGGTAGTTCAGACGGGGGGGTGGATAGTTCAGTGTGGAGGGTGGGTAGTTCAGGCAAAGGGGTGGATAGTTCAGTCGGGGGGGGTGGGTAGTTCAGCCGGTGGAGTGGGTAGTTCAGTCGGGGGGGTGTATGGTTCAGTCGGGGGGTAGGTATTTAAGAAAGGAGGGTGGATAGTTCAGTCGGGGGGGTGGATAATTCAGTCGGGGGGTGGATAGTTCAGTCGGGGGGTGGGGAGTTCAGTCGGGGGGGTGGGTGTCTCAGTCGGCGGGGTGGGTATTTCAGTCGGGGGTTGGATATTTCAGTTGGGGGGGGGTGGGTAGTTCAGTCGGGGGGGTGGATGATTCAGTCGGGGGGGTGGGTAGTTCAGTCAAGGGGGTGGATGTTTCAGTCGGGGGGGTGGGTAGTTCAGTCAGGGGGGTGGATAGTTCAGACAGTGGGGTGGATAGTTCAGTCGGGGTGGTGGATAGTTCAGTCGGGGGGGTGGGTAGTTCAGTCGGGGGATGGATGGTTCAGTCGGGGGGGTTGATAGTTCAGTCGGGGGGGTGGGTAGTTCTGTCAGGAGGGGTGGGTAGTTCTGTCAGGGGGGGTGGGTAGTTCAGTCAGGGGTTGTGTAGTTCAATCGGGGGGCTGGGTACTTCAGTCGGGGGGGTGGATAGTTCAGTCGGGGGGGGGTGGGTAGTTCAGTCGGGGGGGTGGATAGTTCAGTCGGGGGGGTGGATAGTTCAGTCGGGGTGGTGGACAGTTCAGTCGGGGGCGTGGATAGTTCAGTCTGTGCGGTGGGTAGTTCAGTCGGGAGGGGTGGATATTTCAGTCGGTGGGATGGATAGTTCAGTCGGGGGGGTGGGTAGTTCTGTCGGGGGGTGTTTACTTCAGTCGGGGGGGTGTGTAGTTCAGTCGGGGGGGTGGGTAGTTCAGTCGGGGGGGTGGGTAGTTCATTCGGGAGGGTGGATGGTTCAGGCAGGGGGGTGGGTATTTCAGTCGGGGTGGTGGGTAGTTCAGTCGGGGGTGTGGTTAGTTCAGTCGGGGGGGTGGGTAGTTCAGTCGGCGGGGTGGATAGTTCAGTCAGGGGGGTGGGTAGTTCAGTCGGGGGGAATGGATGGATCAGTCAGGGGGGTGGATGTTTCAGTCAGTGGAGGGTAGTTCAGTTGGGGGGGTGGATGCTTCTGTCGGGGGAGTGGGTAGTTCAGTTGGGGGGGTGGATAGTTCATTCGGGGGGGTGGGTTGTTCAGTCGGGGGGATGGGTAGTTCAGTCGGGGGGGTGCGTAGTTCAGTCGGGGGGGTGGGTAGTTTTGTCGGGGGGGTGGGTAGTTCAGTCGGGGGGGTCGATGGTTCATTTGTGGTTTGGGTAGTTCAGTCGGGTGGGTGGGTAGTTCAGTCGGGTGGGTGGGTCGTTCAGTCGGGGGGGTGGATAATTCAGTCGGGTGGGTGGGTCGTTCAGTCAGGGGGGGTGGGTAGTTCAGACGGGGGGGGTGTGTAGTTCAGTCGGCGGGGTGGATGGTTCAGTCGCGGGGGTGGGTAGTTCAGTCAGGGGGGGTGGATAGTTCAGTCGGGGGTGTGGATGGTTCAGTCGGGGGGTGGGTATTTCAGTCGGGGGGTGGGTAGTTCAGTCGGGCGGGTGGATAGTTCAGTCGTGGGGTGGTAGTTCAGTCGGGGGGGTAGATAGTTCAGACGGGGGTTGGATAGTTCAGTCGGAGGCGGTCTGTAGTTCAGTCGGGTGGGTGGATAGTTCAGTCGGGGTGGTGGATAGCTCAGTTGGGGGGGGTGGGTAGTTCAGTCGGTGGGGTAGGTATTTCAGTCGGGGTGGTGGATGGTTCAGTCGGGGGGGTGGATTGTTCAGTCGGGGGGGTGGATGGTTCAGTCGGGGGGGCAGATGGTTCAGTCGGGGGCGAGGATATTTCAGTCGGTGGGTGGGTCGTTCAGTCGGGGGTGCGGATATTTCAGTCAGGGGGGTGGGTAGTTCAGGCGGAGGGGTGGGTAGTTCAGTCAGGGGTGTGGATGGTTCTGTAGGGGGTGTGGATTGTTCAGTTGCGGGGGGTGGATATTTCAGTCAGGGGGGTGGGTAGTTCAGTCGGGAGGGTGGGTAGTTCAGTCATGTGTGTGGATAGTTATGTAGGGGGGGTGCGTATTTCAGTCGGGGTAGTGGGTAGTTCAGTCGCGGGTGTGGGTAGTTCACTCGGGGGGGTGGGTAGTTCAGTCAGGGGGAGGATAGTTCAGTCGGGGGGGTGGGTAGTTCAGTCGGGGGGGTGGGTAGTTCAGTCGGGGGGGTGGTTATTTCAGTCGGGGGGGTGAGTAGTTCAGTCGGGGTGGGTGGGTAGTTCAGTCAACGGGGTGTGTAGTTCAGTCGGGGGGGTGGGTAGTTCAGTCGGGGTGGTGGGTAGTTCAGTCGGGGGGGTGGGTGGTTCAGTCGGGGGGGTGGGTATTTCAGTTGGGTTGGTGGGTAGTTCAGTCGGGGGGTGAGTAGTTCAGTCAACGGGGTGTGTAGTTCAGTCGGGGGGGTGGGTATTTCAGTCGGGTTGGTGGGTAGTTCAGTCGGGGGAGTGGGTAGTACAGTCGGGGGGGTGGGTAGTTCAGTCGGGGGGGTGGATGGTTCAGTCGGGGGTGTGGGTGGTTCAGTCGGGGGCGTGGGTAGTTCAGTCGGGGGGGTGGGTAGTTCATTCGGGGGGGTGGATAGCTCAGTTGGGGGGGTGGGTAGTTCAGTCAGGGGGGTGGGTAGTTCAGTCCGGGTGTGGATATTTCAGTCGGAAGGTGGGTAGTTCTGTCAGGGGGGGTGGGTAGTTCAGTCCGGGGTGTGGGTAGTTCAGTCGGGGGGGTGCGTATTTCAGTCGGGGGATTGATAGTTCAGTTGGAGGGTTGGATTGTTCAGTCGGGGGGGTGGATGGTTCAGTCGGGGGGGCAGATGGTTCAGTCGGGGGCGAGGATATTTCAGTCGGTGGGTGGGTCGTTCAGTCGGGGGTGCGGATATTTCAGTCAGGGGGGTGGGTAGTTCAGGCGGAGGGGTGGGTAGTTCAGTCATGTGTGTGGATAGTTATGTAGGGGGGGGTGCGTATTTCAGTCGGGGTAGTGGGTAGTTCAGTCGCGGGTGTGGGTAGTTCACTCGGGGGGGTGGGTAGTTCAGTCAGGGGGGAGGATAGTTCAGTCGGGGGGGTGGGTAGTTCAGTCGGGGGGGTGGGTAGTTCAGTCGGGGGGGTGGTTATTTCAGTCGGGGGGGTGAGTAGTTCAGTCGGGGTGGGTGGGTAGTTCAGTCAACGGGGTGTGTAGTTCAGTCGGGGGGGTGGGTAGTTCAGTCGGGGTGGTGGGTAGTTCAGTCGGGGGGGTGGGTGGTTCAGTCGGGGGGGTGGGTATTTCAGTTGGGTTGGTGGGTAGTTCAGTCGGGGGGTGGGTAGTTCAGTCAACGGGGTGTGTAGTTCAGTCGGGGGGGTGGGTATTTCAGTCGGGTTGGTGGGTAGTTCAGTCGGGGGAGTGGGTAGTACAGTCGGGGGGGTGGATTGTTCAGTCGGGGGGGTGGATGGTTCAGTCGGGGGGGCAGATGGTTCAGTCGGGGGCGAGGATATTTCAGTCGGTGGGTGGGTAGTTCATTCGGGGGGGTGGATAGCTCAGTTGGGGGGGTGGGTAGTTCAGTCAGGGGGGTGGGTAGTTCAGTCCGGGTGTGGATATTTCAGTCGGAAGGTGGGTAGTTCTGTCAGGGGGGGTGGGTAGTTCAGTCGCGGGTGTGGGTAGTTCACTCGGGGGGGTGGGTAGTTCAGTCAGGGGGGAGGATAGTTCAGTCGGGGGGGTGGGTAGTTCAGTCGGGGGGGTGGGTAGTTCAGTCGGGGGGGTGGTTATTTCAGTCGGGGGGGTGAGTAGTTCAGTCGGGGTGGGTGGGTAGTTCAGTCAACGGGGTGTGTAGTTCAGTCGGGGGGGTGGGTAGTTCAGTCGGGGTGGTGGGTAGTTCAGTCGGGGGGGTGGGTGGTTCAGTCGGGGGGGTGGGTATTTCAGTTGGGTTGGTGGGTAGTTCAGTCGGGGGGTGGGTAGTTCAGTCAACGGGGTGTGTAGTTCAGTCGGGGGGGTGGGTATTTCAGTCGGGTTGGTGGGTAGTTCAGTCGGGGGAGTGGGTAGTACAGTCGGGGGGGTGGATTGTTCAGTCGGGGGGGTGGATGGTTCAGTCGGGGGGGCAGATGGTTCAGTCGGGGGCGAGGATATTTCAGTCGGTGGGTGGGTCGTTCAGTCGGGGGTGCGGATATTTCAGTCAGGGGGGTGGGTAGTTCAGGCGGAGGGGTGGGTAGTTCAGTCATGTGTGTGGATAGTTATGTAGGGGGGGGTGCGTATTTCAGTCGGGGTAGTGGGTAGTTCAGTCGCGGGTGTGGGTAGTTCACTCGGGGGGGTGGGTAGTTCAGTCAGGGGGGAGGATAGTTCAGTCGGGGGGGTGGGTAGTTCAGTCGGGGGGGTGGGTAGTTCAGTCGGGGGGGTGGTTATTTCAGTCGGGGGGGTGAGTAGTTCAGTCGGGGTGGGTGGGTAGTTCAGTCAACGGGGTGTGTAGTTCAGTCGGGGGGGTGGGTAGTTCAGTCGGGGTGGTGGGTAGTTCAGTCGGGGGGGTGGGTGGTTCAGTCGGGGGGGTGGGTATTTCAGTTGGGTTGGTGGGTAGTTCAGTCGGGGGGTGGGTAGTTCAGTCAACGGGGTGTGTAGTTCAGTCGGGGGGGTGGGTATTTCAGTCGGGTTGGTGGGTAGTTCAGTCGGGGGAGTGGGTAGTACAGTCGGGGGGGTGGGTAGTTCAGTCGGGGGGGTGGATGGTTCAGTCGGGGGTGTGGGTGGTTCAGTCGGGGGCGTGGGTAGTTCAGTCGGGGGGGTGGGTAGTTCATTCGGGGGGGTGGATAGCTCAGTTGGGGGGGTGGGTAGTTCAGTCAGGGGGGTGGGTAGTTCAGTCCGGGTGTGGATATTTCAGTCGGAAGGTGGGTAGTTCTGTCAGGGGGGGTGGGTAGTTCAGTCCGGGGTGTGGGTAGTTCAGTCGGGGGGGTGCGTATTTCAGTCAGGGAGATGGAGAGTTCAGTCAGGTGTGTGGGTAATTCAGTCAGGGGGGTGGGTAGTTCAGTCGGGGGGATGGGTAGTTCAGTCAGGGGGGGTGGATAGTTCAGTCAGCGGGGTGGGTAGTTCAGTCGGGGGGGTGGGTAGTTCAGTCGGGGGCGTGGGTAATTCAGGCGGGGGGGTGGGTAGTTCAGTCGGGGGGTGGGTAGTTCAGTCGGGGTGTGGATAGTTCAGTCGGTGGGGTGGGTAGTCCAGTCAGGGGGGTGGGTAGTTCTGTCGAGGGGGGGTGGGTAGTTCAGTCGGGGGGGAGGATATTTCAGTTGGGGGGTGCGTAGTTTAGTCAGGGGGGTGGATAGTTCAGTCGGGGGGGGTGGATAGTTCAGTCGGGGGGGTGGGTAGTTGAGTCGGGGGGGTGGATGGTTCAGTCGGGGGGTGGATTGTTCAGTCGGGGGGGCGGATGGTTCAGTAGGGGGGGGTGGTTGGTTCAGTTGGGGGGGTGGGTAGTTCAGTCGGGGAGTGGATGAGTCAGTCGGGGGGGGGGGTAGTTCAGTCGGGGGGGTGGGTAGTTCAGTCGGGGGGGTGGGTAGTTCAATTGGGGGGGTGGGTAGTTCAGTCGGGGGAGTGGGTAGTTCAGTCGGGGGGGTGGATAGTTCAGTCGGGGGGGTGGGTAATTCAGTCGGGGGGGTGGATAGTTCAGTCGGGGGGGTGGATAGTTCAGTCAGGGGGGTGGGTAGTTCAGTCAGGGGGGTGGGTATTTCAGTCGGGGGGGGTGGATAGTTCAGTCGGGGGGGGTGGGTAATTCAGTCATGGGGGTGGGTATTTCAGCCGGGGGGGTGGATATTTCAGTCGGGGGCGGTGGGTATTTCAGCCGGGGGGTTGGATAGTTCAGTCAGGGGGGCTGGGTAGTTCAGTCGGGGGGGTGGGTAGTTCAGTCAGGGGGGTGGATAGTTCAGTCGGGGGGGTGGGTAGTTCAGTCGGTGGAGTGGCTAGTTTAGTCGGAAGGTGGGTAGTTCAGTCGGGGGGGTGGGTAGTTCAGTCGGGGGGGTGGATATTTCAGTCAGGGGGGTGGGTATTTCAGTCGGGGGGGGTGGGTAGTTCAGTCGGGGGGGTGGGTATTTCAGTCGGGGGGGTGGGTAGTTCAGTCAAGGGGGTCGATAGATCAGTCAGGGGGTGGATAGTTCAGTCAGGGGGGGTGGGTAGTTCAGACGGGGGGTGTGGGTAGTTCAGTCAGGGGGATGGGTCCTTCAGTCGGGGGATTGATAGTTCAGTTGGAGGGTTGGGTAGTTCAGTCGATGGGGTGGGTAGTTTTGTCGGGGGGTGTGGGTAGTTCAGTCAGGGGGGTGGATATTTCAGTCGGAGGGGTGGGTCGTTCAGGCGGGAGGGGGCGTATTTCAGTTGGGGGGCTGTGGATAGTTCAGAGGGGTGGTGGTGGGATCGGGCCTGATGAATGAAGGAGCGGAGATCTGTGACACCCTCTGCATGCGCTGGAGAGACTTGGGTTGTAACAAACATCTTATTATTGTTTTCAATTTAGAAACACTGTATTACCGGGAGGTCTTTCTGTGATGAGGTGTAACAGGAAGGTCTGACTATGATGAGGGTATCCCTGTAACAGGTATAACTGGAACGTATAACTCAGACAAGGTGTAACAGGAAGGTATCACTGTGATCAGGTCTAACAGGAAAGTATCACTGTGACCAGGTGTAACAGGAAGGTATCACTGTGATGAGGTGTAACAGGAAGGTATAACTGTGATGAACAGTAACAAGAAGGTATCACTGCGATGAGGTGTAACAGGAAGGTATCATTGCGATGAGGTGTAACAGGAAGGTATCACTGTGATGAGCTGTAACAGGAAGGTATCATTGTGATGAGGTGTAACAGGAAGGTATCACTGTGATCAGGTGTAACAGGAAGGTATCACTGTGATGAGGTGTAACAGGAAGGTATCACTGCGATGAGGTGTAACAGGAAGGTATCATTGTGATGAGGTGTAACAGGAAGGTATCACTGTGATCAGGTGTAACAGTAAGATATCACTGTGATGAGGTGTAACAGGAAGGTATCACTGCGATGAGGTGTAACAGGAAGGTATCACTGTGATGAGGTGTAACAGGAAGGTATCACTGTGATCAGATGTAACAGGAAGGTATCACTGTGATGAGGCGTAACAGGAAGGTATCACTGCGATGAGGTGTAACAGGAAGGTATCACTGCGATGATTTGTAACAGGAAGGTATCACTGTGATCAGCTGTAACAGGAAGGTAACACTGTGATCAGGTGTAACAGGAAGGTATCACTGCGATCAGATGTAACAGGAAGGTATCACTGTGATCAGGTGTAACAGGAAGGTATCACTGTGATCAGGTGTAACAGGAAGGTATCACTGCGATGATGTGTAACAGGAAGGTATCACAGTGATGAGGTGTAACAGGAAGGTATCACTGTGATGAGCTGTAACAGGAAGGTATCATTGTGATGAGGTGTAACAGGAAGGTATCACTGTGATCAGGTGTAACAGGAAGGTATCACTGTGATGAGGTGTAACAGGAAGGTATCACTGCGATGAGCTGTAACAGGAAGGTATCATTGTGATGAGGTGTAACAGGAAGGTATCACTGTGATGAGGTGTAACAGGAAGATATCATTGTGATGAGGTGTAACAGGAAGGTATCACTGTGATCAGGTGTAACAGGAAGATATCACTGTGATGAGGTGTAACAGGAAGGTATCACTGCGATGAGGTGTAACAGGAAGGTATCACTGTGATGAGGTGTAACAGGAAGGTATCACTGTGATCAGATGTAACAGGAAGGTATCACTGTGATGAGGCGTAACAGGAAGGTATCACTGCGATGAGGTGAAACAGGAAGGTATCACTGCGATGATTTGTAACAGGAAGGTATCACTGTGATCAGCTGCAACAGGAAGGTAACACTGTGATCAGGTGCAACAGGAAGGTATCACTGCGATCAGATGTAACAGGAAGGTATCACTGTGATCAGGTGTAACAGGAAGGTATCACTGTGATCAGGTGTAACAGGAAGGTCTCACTGCGATGAGGTGTAACAGGAAGGTATCACTGTGATGAGGTGTAACAAGAAGGTATCACTGTGATCAGGTGTAACAGCAAGATATCACTGCGATGAGGTGTAACAGGAAGTTATCACTGCGATGAGGTGTAACAGGAAGTTATCACTGCGATGAGGTGTAACAGGAAGGTATCAGTGTGATCAGGTGCAACAGGAAGATATCAGTGTGATCAGGTGCAACAGGAAGGTATCACTGTGATCAGATGTAACAGGAAGGTATCACTGTGATGAGATGTAACAGGAAGGTATCACTCTGATCAGGTGTAACAGGAAGTTATCACTGTGATCAGATGTAACAGGAAGGTAGCACTGTGATCAGGTGTAACAGGAAGGTATCACTGTGATGAGGTGTAACAGGAAGGTATCACTGTGATGAGTTGTAACAGGAAGGTATCACTGAGATCAGGTGTAACAGGAAGGTATCACTGTGATGAGGTGTAACAGGAAGGAAACACTGTGATGAGGTGTAACAGGAAGGTAGCACTGTGATCAGGTGTAACAGGAAGGTATCACTGTGATGAGGTGTAACAAGAAGGTATCACTGTGATCAGGTGTAACAGGAAGGTATCACTGCGATGAGGTGTAACAGGAAGGTATCACTGTGATGAGGTGTAACAGGAAGGTATCACAGTGATGAGGTGTAACAGGAAGTTATCACTGTGAAGAGGTGTAACAGGAAGGTATCACTGTGATCAGGTGTAACAGGAAGGTATCATAGTGATGAGGTGTAACAGGAAGGTATCACTGCGATGAGGTGTAACAGGAAGGTATCACTGTGATGAACAGTAACAGGAAGGTATCACTGCGATGAGGTGTAACAGGAAGGTATCACTGTGATGAGGTGTAACAGGAAGGTATCACTGCGATGAGGTGTAACAGGAAGGTATCACTGCGATGAGGTGTAACAGGAAGGTATCACTGTGATGAACAGTAACAGGAAGGTATCACTGTGATGAGGTGTAACAGGAAGGTATCACTGTGATGAGGTGCAACAGGAAGGTATAACTGTGATGAGATGTAACAGGAATGTATCATAGTGATGAGGTGTAACAGGAAGGTATCACTGTGATCAGATATAACAGGAAGGTATCACTGTGATCAGATGTAACAGGAAGGTATCACTGTGATCAGATGTAACAGGAAGGTAGCACTGAGATCAGGTGTAACAGGAAGGGATCACTGTGATGAGGTGTAACAGGAAGGAAACACTGTGATGAGGTGTAACAGGAAGGTAGCACTGTGATCAGGTGCAACAGGAAGGTATCACTGTGATGAGGTGTAACAAGAAGGTATCACTGTGATCAGGTGTAACAGGAAGGTATCACTGCGATGAGGTGTAACAGGAAGGTATCACTGTGATGAGGTGTAACAGGAAGGTATCACAGTGATGAGGTGCAACAGGAAGTTATCACTGTGAAGAGGTGTAACAGGAAGGTATCACTGTGATCAGGTGTAACAGGAAGGTATCATAGTGATGAGGTGTAACAGGAAGGTATCACTGCGATGAGGTGTAACAGGAAGGTATCACTGTGATGAACAGTAACAGGAAGGTATCACTGCGATGAGGTGTAACAGGAAGGTATCACTGCGATGAGGTGTAACAGGAAGGTATCACTGTGATGAGGTGTAACGGGAAGGTATCACTGTGATGAGGTGTAACAGGAAGGTATCACTGCGATGAGGTGTAACAGGAAGGTATCACTGTGATGAACAGTAACAGGAAGGTATCACTGTGATGAGGTGTAACAGGAAGGTATCACTGTGATGAGGTGCAACAGGAAGGTATAACTGTGATGAGGTGTAACAGGAAGGTATCACTGTGATCAGGTGTAACAGGAAGATATCACTGTGATGAGGTGTAACAGGAAGGTATCACTGCGATGAGGTGTAACAGGAAGGTATCACTGTGATGAGGTGTAACAGGAAGGTATCACTGTGATCAGATGTAACAGGAAGGTATCACTGTGATGAGGCGTAACAGGAAGGTATCACTGCGATGAGGTGTAACAGGAAGGTATCACTGCGATGATTTGTAACAGGAAGGTATCACTGTGATCAGCTGTAACAGGAAGGTAACACTGCGATCAGGTGTAACAGGAAGGTATCACTGCGATCAGATGTAACAGGAAGGTATCACTGTGATCAGGTGTAACAGGAAGGTATCACTGTGATCAGGTGTAACAGGAAGGTATCACTGCGATGATGTGTAACAGGAAGGTATCACAGTGATGAGGTGTAACAGGAAGGTATCACTGTGATGAGCTGTAACAGGAAGGTATCATTGTGATGAGGTGTAACAGGAAGGTATCACTGTGATCAGGTGTAACAGGAAGGTATCACTGTGATGAGGTGTAACAGGAAGGTATCACTGCGATGAGCTGTAACAGGAAGGTATCATTGTGATGAGGTGTAACAGGAAGGTATCACTGTGATGAGGTGTAACAGGAAGATATCATTGTGATGAGGTGTAACAGGAAGGTATCACTGTGATCAGGTGTAACAGGAAGATATCACTGTGATGAGGTGTAACAGGAAGGTATCACTGCGATGAGGTGTAACAGGAAGGTATCACTGTGATGAGGTGTAACAGGAAGGTATCACTGTGATCAGATGTAACAGGAAGGTATCACTGTGATGAGGCGTAACAGGAAGGTATCACTGCGATGAGGTGTAACAGGAAGGTATCACTGCGATGATTTGTAACAGGAAGGTATCACTGTGATCAGCTGTAACAGGAAGGTAACACT
This sequence comes from Isurus oxyrinchus, assembly GCA_026770705.1. Lineage (NCBI taxonomy): Eukaryota > Metazoa > Chordata > Chondrichthyes > Lamniformes > Lamnidae > Isurus > Isurus oxyrinchus. The sequence goes on along the minus strand of JANJGN010000006.1, from coordinate 191,038,182 downwards.
GTGATCAGGTGCAACAGGAAGGTATCACTGCGATCAGATGTAACAGGAAGGTATCACTGTGATCAGGTGTAACAGGAAGGTATCACTGTGATCAGGTGTAACAGGAAGGTCTCACTGCGATGAGGTGTAACAGGAAGGTATCACTGTGATGAGGTGTAACAAGAAGGTATCACTGTGATCAGGTGTAACAGCAAGATATCACTGCGATGAGGTGTAACAGGAAGTTATCACTGCGATGAGGTGTAACAGGAAGTTATCACTGCGATGAGGTGTAACAGGAAGGTATCAGTGTGATCAGGTGCAACAGGAAGGTATCAGTGTGATCAGGTGCAACAGGAAGGTATCACTGTGATCAGATGTAACAGGAAGGTATCACTGTGATGAGATGTAACAGGAAGGTATCACTCTGATCAGGTGTAACAGGAAGTTATCACTGTGATCAGATGTAACAGGAAGGTAGCACTGTGATCAGGTGTAACAGGAAGGTATCACTGTGATGAGGTGTAACAGGAAGGTATCACTGTGATGAGTTGTAACAGGAAGGTATCACTGAGATCAGGTGTAACAGGAAGGTATCACTGTGATGAGGTGTAACAGGAAGGAAACACTGTGATGAGGTGTAACAGGAAGGTAGCACTGTGATCAGGTGTAACAGGAAGGTATCACTGTGATGAGGTGTAACAAGAAGGTATCACTGTGATCAGGTGTAACAGGAAGGTATCACTGCGATGAGGTGTAACAGGAAGGTATCACTGTGATGAGGTGTAACAGGAAGGTATCACAGTGATGAGGTGTAACAGGAAGTTATCACTGTGAAGATGTGTTACAGGAATGTATCACTGTGATCAGGTGTAACAGGAAGGTATCATAGTGATGAGGTGTAACAGGAAGGTATCACTGCGATGAGGTGTAACAGGAAGGTATCACTGTGATGAACAGTAACAGGAAGGTATCACTGCGATGAGGTGTAACAGGAAGGTATCACTGTGATGAGGTGTAACAGGAAGGTATCACTGCGATGAGGTGTAACAGGAAGGTATCACTGCGATGAGGTGTAACAGGAAGGTATCACTGTGATGAACAGTAACAGGAAGGTATCACTGTGATGAGGTGTAACAGGAAGGTAGCACTGTGATCAGGTGTAACAGGAAGGTATCACTGTGATGAGGTGTAACAGGAAGGTATCACTGTGATGAGTTGTAACAGGAAGGTATCACTGAGATGAGGTGTAACAGGAAGGTATCACAGTGATGAGGTGTAACAGGAAGGTATCACTGTGATGAGCTGTAACAGGAAGGTATCATTGTGATGAGGTGTAACAGGAAGGTATCACTGTGATCAGGTGTAACAGGAAGGTATCACTGTGATGAGGTGTAACAGGAAGGTATCACTGCGATGAGCTGTAACAGGAAGGTATCATTGTGATGAGGTGTAACAGGAAGGTATCACTGTGATGAGGTGTAACAGGAAGATATCATTGTGATGAGGTGTAACAGGAAGGTATCACTGTGATCAGGTGTAACAGGAAGATATTACTGTGATGAGGTGTAACAGGAAGGTATCACTGCGATGAGGTGTAACAGGAAGGTATCACTGTGATGAGGTGTAACAGGAAGGTATCACTGTGATCAGATGTAACAGGAAGGTATCACTGTGATGAGGCGTAACAGGAAGGTATCACTGCGATGAGGTGTAACAGGAAGGTATCACTGCGATGATTTGTAACAGGAAGGTATCACTGTGATCAGCTGTAACAGGAAGGTAACACTGTGATCAGGTGCAACAGGAAGGTATCACTGCGATCAGATGTAACAGGAAGGTATCACTGTGATCAGGTGTAACAGGAAGGTATCACTGTGATCAGGTGTAACAGGAAGGTCTCACTGCGATGAGGTGTAACAGGAAGGTATCACTGTGATGAGGTGTAACAAGAAGGTATCACTGTGATCAGGTGTAACAGCAAGATATCACTGCGATGAGGTGTAACAGGAAGTTATCACTGCGATGAGGTGTAACAGGAAGTTATCACTGCGATGAGGTGTAACAGGAAGGTATCAGTGTGATCAGGTGCAACAGGAAGGTATCAGTGTGATCAGGTGCAACAGGAAGGTATCACTGTGATCAGATGTAACAGGAAGGTATCACTGTGATGAGATGTAACAGGAAGGTATCACTCTGATCAGGTGTAACAGGAAGTTATCACTGTGATCAGATGTAACAGGAAGGTAGCACTGTGATCAGGTGTAACAGGAAGGTATCACTGTGATGAGGTGTAACAGGAAGGTATCACTGTGATGAGTTGTAACAGGAAGGTATCACTGAGATCAGGTGTAACAGGAAGGTATCACTGTGATGAGGTGTAACAGGAAGGAAACACTGTGATGAGGTGTAACAGGAAGGTAGCACTGTGATCAGGTGTAACAGGAAGGTATCACTGTGATGAGGTGTAACAAGAAGGTATCACTGTGATCAGGTGTAACAGGAAGGTATCACTGCGATGAGGTGTAACAGGAAGGTATCACTGTGATGAGGTGTAACAGGAAGGTATCACAGTGATGAGGTGTAACAGGAAGTTATCACTGTGAAGATGTGTTACAGGAAGGTATCACTGTGATCAGGTGTAACAGGAAGGTATCATAGTGATGAGGTGTAACAGGAAGGTATCACTGCGATGAGGTGTAACAGGAAGGTATCACTGTGATGAACAGTAACAGGAAGGTATCACTGCGATGAGGTGTAACAGGAAGGTATCACTGTGATGAGGTGTAACAGGAAGGTATCACTGCGATGAGGTGTAACAGGAAGGTATCACTGCGATGAGGTGTAACAGGAAGGTATCACTGTGATGAACAGTAACAGGAAGGTATCACTGTGATGAGGTGTAACAGGAAGGTAGCACTGTGATCAGGTGTAACAGGAAGGTATCACTGTGATGAGGTGTAACAGGAAGGTATCACTGTGATGAGTTGTAACAGGAAGGTATCACTGAGATGAGGTGTAACAGGAAGGTATCACTGTGATGAGTTGTAACAGGAAGGTATCACTGAGATCAGGTGTAACAGGAAGGTATCACTGTGATGAGGTGTAACAGGAAGGAAACACTGTGATGAGGTGTAACAGGAAGGTAGCACTGTGATCAGGTGTAACAGGAAGGTATCACTGTGATGAGGTGTAACAAGAAGGTATCACTGTGATCAGGTGTAACAGGAAGGTATCACTGCGATGAGGTGTAACAGGAAGGTATCACTGTGATGAGGTGTAACAGGAAGTTATCACTGTGAAGAGGTGTAACAGGAAGGTATCACTGTGATCAGGTGTAACAGGAAGGTATCATAGTGATGAGGTGTAACAGGAAGGTATCACTGCGATGAGGTGTAACAGGAAGGTATCACTGTGATGAACAGTAACAGGAAGGTATCACTGCGATGAGGTGTAACAGGAAGGTATCACTGCGATGAGGTGTAACAGGAAGGTATCACTGTGATGAGGTGTAACAGGAAGGTATCACTGTGATGAGGTGTAAAAGGAAGGTATCACTGTGATGAACAGTAACAGGAAGGTATCACTGTGATGAGGTGTAACAGGAAGGTATCACTGTGATGAGGTGCAACAGCAAGGTATAACTGTGATGAGATGTAACAGGAAGGTATCATAGTGATGAGGTGTAAAAGGAAGGTATCACTGTGATGAGGTGTAACAGGAAGGTATCACTGTGATCAGATATAACAGGAAGGTATCACTGTGATCAGATGTAACAGGAAGGTATCACTGTGATCAGATGTAACAGGAAGGTAACACTGTGATGAACAGTAACAGGAAGGTATCACTGTGATTAGGTGTAACAAGAAGGTATCACTGTGATCAGGTGTAACAGAAAGGAAACACTGTGATGAGGTGTAACAGGAAGGTATCACGGTGATGGACAGTAACAGGAAGTTATCACTGCGATGAGGTGTAACAGGAAGGTATCACTCTGATCAGGTGTAACAGGAAGGTATCACTGCGATGAGGTGTAACAGGAAGGTATCACTGTGATGAGGTGTAACAGGAAGGTATCACTGTGATGAGGTGTAACAGGAAGGTATCACTGCGATGAGGTGTAACAGGAAGGTAACACTGCGATGAGGTGTAACAGGAAGGTATCACAGTGATGAGGTGTAACAGGAAGGTATCACTGTGATGAGGTGTAACAGGAAGGTATCACTGCGATCAGGTGTAACAGGAAGGTATCACTGTGATGAGGTGTAACAGGAAGGTATAACTGTGATGAACAGTAACAAGAAGGTATCACTGCGATGAGGTGTAACAGGAAGGTATCATTGTGATGAGGTGTAACAGGAAGTTATCACTGCGCTGAGGTGTAACAGGAAGGTATCACTGTGATCAGGTGTAACAGGAAGATATCACTGTGATGAGGTGTAACAGGAAGATATCACTGTGATGAGGTGTAACAGGAAGGTATCACTGTGATGAGGTGTAACAGGAAGGTATCACTGTGATGAGGTGTAACAGGAAGGTATCATTGTGATGAACAGTAACAGGAAGGTATCACTGTGATCAGGTGTAACAGGAAGGTATCACTGCGATCAGGTGTAACAGGAAGGTATCACAGTGATGAGGTGTAACAGGAAGGTATCACTGTGATGAGGTGTAACAGGAAGGTATCACTGTGATGAGGTGTAACAGGAAGGTATCACTCTGATGAGGTGTAACAGGAAGGTATAACTATGATGAACAGTAACAAGAAGGTATCACTGCGATGAGGTGTAACAGGAAGGTATCACTGCGATGAGGTGTAACAGGAAGGTATCATTGTGATGAGGTGTAACAGGAAGGTATCACTGTGATGAGGTGTAACAGGAAGGTATCATTGTGATGAGGTGTAACAGGAAGGTATCACTGTGATCAGGTGTAACAGGAAGATATCACTGTGATTAGGTGTAACAGGAAGGTATCACTGCGATGAGGTGTAACAGGAAGGTATCACTGTGATGAGGTGTAACAGGAAGGTATCACTGTGATCAGATGTAACAGGAAGGTATCACTGTGATGAGGCGTAACAGGAAGGTATCACTGCGATGAGGTGTAACAGGAAGGTATCACTGCGATGATTTGTAACAGGAAGGTATCACTGTGATCAGCTGTAACAGGAAGGTAACACTGTGATAAGGTGTAACAGGAAGGTATCACTGTGATGAACAGTAACAGGAAGGCATCACTGCAATGAGGTGCAATAGGAAGGTATCACTGCGATGAGGTGTAACAGGAAGGTATCACTGTGATCAGTTATAACAGGAAAGTATCACTGCGATGATGTGTAACAGGAAGGTATCACTGTGATGAGCTGTAACAGGAAGGTATCACTGTGATGATGTGTAACAGGAAGGTATCACTGTGATGAGCTGTAACAGGAAGGTATCACTGCGATCAGATGTAACAGGAAGGTATCACTGTGATGAGGTGTAACAGGAAGGTATCACTGCGATGAGGTGTAACAGGAAGGTATCACTGTGATCAGGTGTAACAGGAAGGAAACACTGTGATGAGGTGTAACAGGAAGGTAGCACTGTGATCAGGTGTAACAGGAAGGTATCACTGTGATGAGGTGTAACAAGAAGGTATCACTGTGATCAGGTGTAACAGGAAGGTATCACTGCGATGAGGTGTAACAGGAAGGTATCACTGTGATGAGGTGTAACAGGAAGGTATCACAGTGATGAGGTGTAACAGGAAGTTATCACTGTGAAGATGTGTTACAGGAAGGTATCACTGTGATCAGGTGTAACAGGAAGGTATCATAGTGATGAGGTGTAACAGGAAGGTATCACTGCGATGAGGTTTAACAGGAAGGTATCACTGTGATGAACAGTAACAGGAAGGTATCACTGCGATGAGGTGTAACAGGAAGGTATCACTGTGATGAGGTGTAACAGGAAGGTATCACTGCGATGAGGTGTAACAGGAAGGTATCACTGCGATGAGGTGTAACAGGAAGGTATCACTGTGATGAACAGTAACAGGAAGGTATCACTGTGATGAGGTGTAACAGGAAGGTAGCACTGTGATCAGGTGTAACAGGAAGGTATCACTGTGATGAGGTGTAACAGGAAGGTATCACTGTGATGAGTTGTAACAGGAAGGTATCACTGAGATGAGGTGTAACAGGAAGGTATCACTGTGATGAGTTGTAACAGGAAGGTATCACTGAGATCAGGTGTAACAGGAAGGTATCACTGTGATGAGGTGTAACAGGAAGGAAACACTGTGATGAGGTGTAACAGGAAGGTAGCACTGTGATCAGGTGTAACAGGAAGGTATCACTGTGATGAGGTGTAACAAGAAGGTATCACTGTGATCAGGTGTAACAGGAAGGTATCACTGCGATGAGGTGTAACAGGAAGGTATCACTGTGATGAGGTGTAACAGGAAGTTATCACTGTGAAGAGGTGTAACAGGAAGGTATCACTGTGATCAGGTGTAACAGGAAGGTATCATAGTGATGAGGTGTAACAGGAAGGTATCACTGCGATGAGGTGTAACAGGAAGGTATCACTGTGATGAACAGTAACAGGAAGGTATCACTGCGATGAGGTGTAACAGGAAGGTATCACTGCGATGAGGTGTAACAGGAAGGTATCACTGTGATGAGGTGTAACAGGAAGGTATCACTGTGATGAGGTGTAAAAGGAAGGTATCACTGCGATGAGGTGTAACAGGAAGGTATCACTGTGATGAACAGTAACAGGAAGGTATCACTGTGATGAGGTGTAACAGGAAGGTATCACTGTGATGAGGTGCAACAGCAAGGTATAACTGTGATGAGATGTAACAGGAAGGTATCATAGTGATGAGGTGTAAAAGGAAGGTATCACTGTGATGAGGTGTAACAGGAAGGTATCACTGTGATCAGATATAACAGGAAGGTATCACTGTGATCAGATGTAACAGGAAGGTATCACTGTGATGAGCTGTAACAGGAAGGTATCACTGCGATCAGATGTAACAGGAAGGTATCACTGTGATGAGGTGTAACAGGAAGGTATCACTGCGATGAGGTGTAACAGGAAGGTATCACTGTGATCAGGTGTAACAGGAAGGTATCACTGTGATCAGGTGTAACAGGAAGGTATCACTGTGATCAGGTATAACAGGAAGGTCTCACTGCGATGAGGTGTAACAGGAAGGTATCACTGTGATGAGGTGTAACAAGAAGGTATCACTGTGATCAGGTGTAACAGCAAGATATCACTGCGATGAGGTGTAACAGGAAGTTATCACTGCGATGAGGTGTAACAGGAAGGTAACACTGCGATGAGGTGTAACAGGAAGGTATCACAGTGATGAGGTGTAACAGGAAGGTATCACTGTGTTGAGGTGTAACAGGAAGGTATCACTGCGATCAGGTGTAACAGGAAGGTATCACTGTGATGAGGTGTAACAGGAAGGTATAACTGTGATGAACAGTAACAAGAAGGTATCACTGCGATGAGGTGTAACAGGAAGGTATCATTGTGATGAGGTGTAACAGGAAGTTATCACTGCGCTGAGGTGTAACAGGAAGGTATCACTGTGATCAGGTGTAACAGGAAGATATCACTGTGATGAGGTGTAACAGGAAGATATCACTGTGATGAGGTGTAACAGGAAGGTATCACTGTGATGAGGTGTAACAGGAAGGTATCACTGTGATGAGGTGTAACAGGAAGGTATCATTGTGATGAACAGTAACAGGAAGGTATCACTGTGATCAGGTGTAACAGGAAGGTATCACTGCGATCAGGTGTAACAGGAAGGTATCACAGTGATGAGGTGTAACAGGAAGGTATCACTGTGATGAGGTGTAACAGGAAGGTATCACTGTGATGAGGTGTAACAGGAAGGTATCACTCTGATGAGGTGTAACAGGAAGGTATAACTGTGATGAACAGTAACAAGAAGGTATCACTGCGATGAGGTGTAACAGGAAGGTATCACTGCGATGAGATGTAACAGGAAGGTATCACTGTGATGAGCTGTAACAGGAAGGTATCATTGTGATGAGGTGTAACAGGAAGGTATCACTGTGATGAGGTGTAACAGGAAGGTATCATTGTGATCAGGTGTAACAGGAAGGTATCACTGTGATCAGGTGTAACAGGAAGATATCACTGTGATTAGGTGTAACAGGAAGGTATCACTGCGATGAGGTGTAACAGGAAGGTATCACTGTGATGAGGTGTAACAGGAAGGTATCACTGTGATGAGATGTAACAGGAAGGTATCACTGTGATGAGGCGTAACAGGAAGGTATCACTGCGATGAGGTGTAACAGGAAGGTATCACTGCGATGATTTGTAACAGGAAGGTATCACTGTGATCAGCTGTAACAGGAAGGTAACACTGTGATAAGGTGTAACAGGAAGGTATCACTGTGATGAACAGTAACAGGAAGGCATCACTGCGATGAGGTGCAACAGGAAGGTATCACTGCGATGAGGTGTAACAGGAAGGTATCACTGTGATCAGTTATAACAGGAAAGTATCACTGCGATGATGTGTAACAGGAAGGTATCACTGTGATGAGCTGTAACAGGAAGGTATCACTGTGATGATGTGTAACAGGAAGGTATCGCTGTGATGAGCTGTAACAGGAAGGTATCACTGCGATCAGATGTAACAGGAAGGTATCACTGTGATGAGGTGTAACAGGAAGGTATCACTGCGATGAGGTGTAACAGGAAGGTATCACTGTGAACAGGTGTAACAGGAAGGTATCACTGTGATCAGGTGTAACAGGAAGGTATCACTGTGATCAGGTGTAACAGGAAGGTCTCACTGCGATGAGGTGTAACAGGAAGGTATCACTGTGATGAGGTGTAACAAGAAGGTATCACTGTGATCAGGTGTAACAGCAAGATATCACTTCGATGAGGTGTAACAGGAAGTTATCACTGCGATGAGGTGTAACAGGAAGTTATCACTGCGATGAGCTGTAACAGGAACGTATCAGAGTGATCAGGTGCAACAGGAAGGTATCAGTGTGATCAGGTGCAACAGGAAGGTATCACTGTGATCAGATGTAACAGGAAGGTATCACTGTGATGAGATATAACAGGAAGGTATCACTCTGATCAGGTGTAACAGGAAGGTATCACTGCGATGAGGTGTAACAGGAAGGTATCACTGTGATGAGTTGTAACAGGAAGGTATCACTGAGATCAGGTGTAACAGGAAGGTATCACTGTGATGAGGTGTAACAGGAAGGAAAGACTGTGATGAGGTGTAACAGGAAGGTAGCACTGTGATCAGGTGTAACAGGAAGGTATCACTGTGATGAGGTGTAACAAGAAGGTATCACTGTGATCAGGTGTAACAGGAAGGTATCACTGCGATGAGGTGTAACAGGAAGGTATCACTGTGATGAGGTGCAACAGGAAGGTATAACTGTGATGAGATGTAACAGGAAGGTATCATAGTGATGAGGTGTAAAAGGAAGGTATCACTGTAATGAGGTGTAACAGGAAGGTATCACTGTGATGAGGTGTAACAGGAAGGTATCACTGTGATCAGATATAACAGGAAGGTATCACTGTGATCAGATGTAACAGGAAAGTATTACTGTGATCAGATGTAACAGGAAGGTAACACTGTGATGAACAGTAACAGGAAGGTATCACTGTGATTAGGTGTAACAAGAAGGTATCACTGTGATCAGGTGTAACAGAAAGGAAACACTGTGAAGAGGTGTAACAGGAAGATATCACGGTGATGGACAGTAACAGGAAGTTATCACTGCGATGAGGTGTAACAGGAAGGTATCACTCTGATCAGGTGTAACAGGAAGATATCACTGTGATGAGGTGTAACAGGAAGGTATCACTGCGATGAGGTGTAACAGGAAGGTATCACTGTGATGAGGTGTAACAGGAAGGTATCACTGCGATGAGGTGTAACAGGAAGGTATCACTGAGATGAGGTGTAACAGGAAGGTATCACTGCGATGAGGTGTAACAGGAAGGTATCACTGCGATGAAGTGTAACAGGAAGGTATCACTGTGATGAGGTGTAACAGGAAGGTATCACTGTGATGAGGTGTAACAGGAAGGTATCACTGTGATGAGGTGTAACAGGAAGGCATCACTGTGATGAGGTGTAACAGGAAGGTATCACTGTGATGAGGTGTAACAAGAAGGTATCACTGTGATGAGGTGTAACAGGAAGTTATCACTGTGATGAGGTGTAACAGGAAGGTATCACTGTGATCAGGTGTAACAGGAAGGTATCACTGTGATCAGGTTTAACAGGAAGGTATCACTGTGATGAGGTGTAACAGGAAGATATCACTGTGATGAGGTGTAACAGGAAGGTATCACTGTGATGAGGTGTAACAGGAAGGTATCACTGTGATCAGGTGTAACAGGAAGTTATCACTGTGATGAGGTGTAACAGGAAGGTATCACTGTGATCAGGTGTAACAGGAAGGTATCACTGTGATCAGGTGTAACAGGAAGATATCACTGTGATCAGGTGTAACAGGAAGGTATCACTGTGATCAGATATAACAGGAAGGTATCACTGTGATCAGATGTAACAGGAAGGTAACACTGTGATGAACAGTAACAGGAAGGTATCACTGTGATTAGGTGTAACAGGAAGGTATCACTGTGATGAGGTGTAACAGGAAGTTATCACTGCGATGAGGTGTAACAGGAAGGTATCACTGCGATGATTTGTAACAGGAAGGTATCACTGTGATCAGCTGTAACAGGAATGTAACACTGTGATGAACAGTAACAGGAAGGCATCACTGCGATGAGGTGTAACAGGAAGGTATCACTGTGATCAGTTGTAACAGGAAAGTATCACTGTGATGATGTGTAACAGGAAGGTATCACTGCGATGAGCTGTAACAGGAAGGTATCACTGTGATCAGCCGTAACAGGAAGGTATCACTGTGATCAGGTGTAACAGAAAGGAAACACTGTGATGAGGTGTAACAGGAAGGTATCACTGTGATGAGGTGTAACAGGAAGGTATCACTGTGATCAGGTGTAACATGAAGGTATCACTGCGATGAGGTGTAACAGGAAGGTAACACTGCGATGAGGTGTAACAGGAAGGTATCACTGAGATGAGGTGTAACAGGAAGGTATCACTGTGATCAGGTGTAACAGGAAGGTATCACTGTGATGAGTTGTAACAGGAATTTATCACTGCGATGAAGTGTAAAAGGAAGGTATCACTGTGATGAACAGTAACAGGAAGGTATCACTGCGATGAGGTGTAACAGGAAGGCATCACTGTGATCAGGTGTAACAGGAAGGTATCACTGCGATGAGGTATAACAGGAAGGTATCACTGTGATGATGTGTAACAAGAAGGTATCACTGTGATTAGGTGTAACAGGAAGGCATCACTGTGATGAGGTGTAACAGGAAGGTATCACTGTGATGAGGTGTAACAGGAAGGTATCACTGTGATGGACAGTAACAGGAAGTTATCACTGCGATGAGGTGTAACAGGAAGGTATCACTGTGATGAGGTGTAACAGGAAGATATCACTGTGATGAGGTGTAACAGGAAGATATCACTGTGATGAGGTGTAACAGGAATGTATCACTGTGATGAGGTGCAACAGGAAGGTATCATAGTGATGAGGTGTAAAAGGAAGGTATCACTGTGATGAGGTGTAACAGGAAGGTATCACTGTGATGAGTTGTAACAGGAAGGTAGCACTGTGATCAGGTGTAACAGGAAGGTATAACTGTGATGAGATGTAACAGGAAGGTATCATAGTGATGAGGTGTAACAGGAAGGTATCACTGTGATGAGGTGTAACAGGAAGGTATCACTGTGATCAGATATAACAGGAAGGTATCACTGTGATCAGATGTAACAGGAAGGTATCACTGTGATCAGATGTAACAGGAAGGTAACACTGTGATGAACAGTAACAGGAAGGTATCACTGTGATTAGGTGTAACAAGAAGGTATCACTGTGATCAGGTGTAACAGAAAGGAAACACTGTGATGAGGTGTAACAGGAAGGTGTCACTGTGATGGACAGTAACAGGAAGTTATCACTGCGATGAGGTGTAACAGGAAGGTATCACTGTGATGAGGTGTAACAGGAAGGTATCACTGCGATGAGGCGTAACAGGAAGGTATCACTCTGATCAGGTGTAACAGGAAGATATCACTGTGATGAGGTGTAACAGGAAGGTATCACGGTGATGGACAGTAACAGGAAGTTATCACTGCGATGAGGTGTAAGAGGAAGATATCACTCTGATCAGGTGTAACAGGAAGATATCACTCTGATCAGGTGTAACAGGAAGGTATCACTGTGATGAGGTGTAACAGGAAGGTATCACTGTGATGAGGTGTAACAGGAAGGTATCACTGTGATGAGGTGTAACAGGAAGGTATCACTGTGATGAGGTGTAACAGGAAGTTATCACTGTGATGAGGAGTAACAGGAAGGTATCACTGCGATGAGGTGTAACAGGAAGGTATCACTGTGATGAACAGTAACAAGAAGGTATCACTGTGATGAGGTGTAACAGGAAGGTATCACTGTGATGAGGTGTAACAGGAAGGTATCACTGTGATGAGGTGTAACAGGAAGGTATCACTGTGATCTGGTGTAACAGGAAGTTATCACTGTGATGAGGTGTAACAGGAAGGTATCACTGTGATCAGGTGTAACAGGAAGGTATCACTGTGTTCAGATGTAACAGGAAGGTAACACTGTGATGAACAGTAACAGGAAGGTATCACTGTGATTAGGTGTAACAGGAAGGTATCACTGTGATGAGGTGTAACAGGAAGGTATCACTGCGATGAGGTGTAACAGGAAGGTATCACTGCGCTGATTTGTAACAGGAAGGTATCACTGTGATCAGCTGTAACAGGAAGGTAACACTGTGATGAACAGTAACAGGAAGGCATCACTGCGATGAGGTGTAACAGGAAGGTATCACTGTGATCAGTTGTAACAGGAAAGTATCACTGTGATGATGTGTAACAGGAAGGTATCACTGCGATGAGCTGTAACAGGAAGGTATCACTGTGATCAGCCGTAACAGGAAGGTATCACTGTGATCAGGTGTAACAGAAAGGAAACACTGTGATGAGGTGTAACAGGAAGGTATCACTGAGATGAGCTGTAACAGGAAGGTATCACTGTGATGAGGTGTAACAGGAATTTATCACTGCGATGAAGTGTAAAAGGAAGGTAGCACTGTGATGAACAGTAACAGGAAGGTATCACTGCGATGAGGTGTAACAGGAAGGTATCACTGTGATCAGGTGTAACAGGAAGGTATCACTGTGATCAGGTGTAACAGGAAGGTATCACTGCGATGAGGTATAACAGGAAGGTATCACTGCGATGAGGTGTAACAGGAAGGTATCACTGTGATCAGGTGTAACAGGAAGGTATCACTGTGATCAGGTGTAACAGGAAGGTATCACTGTGATGAGGTGTAACAGGAATTTATCACTGCGATGAAGTGTAAAAGGAAGGTAGCACTGTGATGAACAGTAACAGGAAGGTATCACTGCGATGAGGTGTAACAGGAAGGTATCACTGTGATCAGGTGTAACAGGAAGGTATCACTGTGATCAGGTGTAACAGGAAGGTATCACTGCGATGAGGTATAACAGGAAGGTATCACTTTGATGATGTGTAACAAGAAGGTATCACTGTGATGAGGTGTAACAGGAAGCTATCATAGTGATGAGGTGTAAAAGGAAGGTATCACCGTGATGAGGTATAACAGGGAGGTATCACTGTGATGAGGTGTAACAAGAAGGTATCACTGTGATCAGGTGTAACAGGAAGATATCACTGTGATGGACAGTAACAGGAAGTTATCACTGCGATGAGGTGTAACAGGAAGGTATCACTGTGATGAGGTGTAACAGGAAGGTATCACTCTGATCAGGTGTAACAGGAAGATATCACTGTGATGAGGTGTAACAGGAAGGTATCACTGTGATGAGGTGTAACAGGAAGGTATCACTGAGATGAGGTGTAACAGGAAGGTATCACTGTGATGAGGTGTAACAGGAAGGTATCACTGTGATGAGGTGTAACAGGAATTTATCACTGCGATGAAGTGTAAAAGGAAGGTATCACTGTGATGAACAGCAACAGGAAGGTATCACTGCGATGAGGTGTAACAGGAAGGTATCACTGTGATCAGGTGTAACAGGAAGGTATCACTGTGATCAGGTGTAACAGGAAGGTATCACTGAGATGAACCGTAACAGGAAGGCATCGCTGCAATGAGGTGTAAGAAGAAGGTATCACTCTGATCAGGTGTAACGGGAAGATATCACTGTGATGAGGTGTAACAGGAAGTTATCACTGTGATGAAGTGTAACAGGAAGGTATCACTGTGATGAGGTGTAACAGGAAGGTATCACTGTGATGAGGTGTAACAGGAAGGTATCACTGTGATGAGGTGTAACAGGAAGGTATCACTGTGATGAGGTGTAACACGAAGGTATCACTGTGATGAGGTGTAACAGGAAGGTATCACTGTGTTCAGTTGTAACAGGAAGGTATCACTGTGATCAGATGTAACAGGAAGTTATCACTGTGATCAGGTGTAACAGGAAGTTATCACTGTGATCAGATGTAACAGGAAGGTATCACTGTGATCAGGTGTATCAGGAAGGTAACACTGCGATGATGTGTAACAGGAAGGTATCACTGTGATGAGGTGTAACAGGACGGTATCAGTGTGATCAGGTGTAACAGGAAGGTATCACTGTGATCATGTGTAACAGGAAGGCATCAATGTGATGAGATGTAACAGGAAGGTATCACTGTGATGAACAGTAACAGGAAGGTATCACTGAGATGAGGTGTAACAGGAAGGTATCACTGTGATGAAGTGTAACAGGAAGGTATCACTGCGATGAGGTGTAACAGTAAGGTACCACTGCGATGAGGTGTAACAGGAAGGTATCACTGCGATGAGGTGTAATAGGAAGGTATCACTGTGATGAGGTGTAACAGGAAGGTATCACTATGATGAGGTGTAACAGGAAGGTATCACTGTCATGAGGTGTAACAGGAAGGCATCACTGTGATGAGGTGTAACAGGAAGGTATCACTGCGATGAGGTGTAACCGGAAGGTATCACTGTGATGAGGTGTAACAGGAAGGTATCGCTGTGATGAGGTGTAACAAGAAGGTATCACTGTGATGAGGTGTAACAGGAAGTTATCACTGTGATGAGGTGTAACAGGAAGGTATCACTGTGATCAGGTGTAACAGGAAGGTATCACTGTGATCATGTGTAACAGGAAGGCATCAATGTGATGAGATGTAACAGGAAGGTATCACTGTGATGAACAGTAACAGGAAGGTATCACTGAGATGAGGTGTAACAGGAAGGTATCACTGTGATGAAGTGTAACAGGAAGGTATCACTGCGATGAGGTGTAACAGTAAGGTACCACTGCGATGAGGTGTAACAGGAAGGTATCACTGCGATGAGGTGTAATAGGAAGGTATCACTGTGATGAGGTGTAACAGGAAGGTATCACTGTGATGAACAGTAACAGGAAGGTCTCCCTGCGATGAGGTGTAACAGGAAGTTATCACTGCGATGAGGTGTAACAGGAAGGTATCACTGCGATGAGGTGTAACCGGAAGGTATCACTGTGATGAGGTGTAACAGGAAGGTATCGCTGTGATGAGGTGTAACAAGAAGGTATCACTGCGATGAGCTGTAACAGGAAGGTATCACTGTGATGAGGTGTAACAGGAAGTTATCACTGTGATGAGGTGTAACAGGAAGGTATCACTGTGATCAGGTGTAACAGGAAGGTATCACTGTGATGAGGTGTAACAGGAAGGTATCACTGTGATGAGGTGTAACAGGAAGATATCACTGTGATGAGGTGTAACAGGAAGGTATCACTGTGATCAGGTGTAACAGGAAGTTATCACTGTGATGAGGTGTAACAGGAAGGTATCACTGTGATGAGGTGTAACGGGAAGGTATCACTGTGATCAGGTGTAACAGGAAGTTATCACTGTGATCAGGTGTAACAGGAAGGTATCACTGTGATCAGATATAACAGGAAGGTATCACCGTGATCAGATGTAACAGGAAGGTAACACTGTGATGAACAGTAACAGGAAGGTATCACTGTGATTAGGTGTAACAGGAAGGTATCACTGTGATCAGGTGTAACAGGAAGGTATCACTGCGATGAGGTGTAACAGGAAGGTATCACTGCGATGAGGTGTAACAGGAAGGTATCACTGTGATCAGTTGTAACAGGAAAGTATCACTGTGATGATGTGTAACAGGAAGGTATCACTGTGATCAGGTGTAACAGGAAGGTATCACTGCGATGAGGTGTAACAGGAAGGTATCACTGTGATGAACAGTAACAGGAAGGTATCACTGTGATGAGGTGTAACAGGATGGTATCACTGTGATGAGGTGTAACACGAAGGTATCACTGTGATGAGGTGTAACAGGAAGGTATCACTCCGATGATATGGGGAGGTGGTGCTGTAGTGGTATTGTCACTAGTCTGTTAATCCAGGCAACAATGTTAATGCTCTGGGGTATAAACAAAAAAACTGCGGATGCTGGAAATCCAAAACAGCAACAAAGACATCTGGAAAAGCTCAGCAGGTCTGACAGCATCTGCGGAGAGGAACTCAGTTAACGTTTCGAGTCCGTATGACTTTTCAACAGAACTAAGGAAAAACAGAAGAAGTGTGAAATATAAACTGGTTTAAGGGGTGGGGGGTGTGGGACAGGTAGAGCTGGATAGAGGGCCAGTGATAGGTGGAGATAACCAAAAGATGTCACAGACAAAAGGACAAAGAGGTGTTGAAGGTGGTGATATTATCTAACGAATGTGCTAATTAAGGGTAGAAAGCAGGACGAGCAAGGTACAGATAGACCTAGTGGGGGTGGGGTGGGGGGAAGGTACAGATAGCCCTAGTGGGGGTGGGGTGGGGGGGAAGGTACAGATAGCCCTAGTGGGGGTGGGGTGGGGGGAAGGTACAGATAGCCCTAGTGGGGGTTGGGTGGGGGGAAGGTACAGATAGCCCTAGTGGGGGTGTGGTGGGGGGAAGGTACAGATAGACCTAGTGGGGGTGGGGTGGGGGGAAGGTACAGATAGACCTAGTGGGGTTGGGGTGGGGGAAGGTACAGATAGCCCTAGTGGGGGTGGGGTGGGGGGAAGGTACAGATAGACCTAGTGGGGGTGGGGTGGGGGGAAGGTACAGATAGCCCTAGTGGGGGTGGGGTGGGGGGAAGGTACAGATAGCCCTAGTGGGGGTGGGGTGGGGGGAAGGTACAGATAGACCTAGTGGGGGTGGGGTGGGGGGAAGGTACAGATAGACCTAGTGGGGGTGGGGTGGGGTGAAGGTACAGATAGTCCTAGTGGGGGTGGGGTGGGGTGAAGGTACAGATAGCCCTAGTGGGGGTGGGGTGGGGGGAAGGTACAGATAGCCCTAGTGGGGGTGGGGTGGGGGGAAGGTACAGATAGACCTAGTGGGGGTGGGGTGGGGTGAAGGTACAGATAGACCTAGTGGGGGTGGGGTGGGGGGGAAGGTACAGATAGCCCTAGTGGGGGTGGGGTGGGGGGAAGGTACAGATAGCCCTAGTGGGGGTGGGGTGGGGGGAAGGTACAGATAGCGCTAGTGGGGGTGGGGTGGGGTGAAGGTACAGATAGCCCTAGTGGGGGTGGGGTGGGGGGAAGGTACAGATAGACCTAGTGGGGGTGGGGTGGGGGGAAGGTACAGATAGCCCTAGTGGGGGTGGGGTGGGGGGAAGGTACAGATAGCCCTAGTGGGGGTGGGGTGGGGGGAAGGTACAGATAGACCTAGTGGGGGGTGGGGTGGGGGGAAGGTACAGATAGACCTAGTGGGGGTGGGGTGGGGGGAAGGTACAGATAGCCCTATTGGGGGTGGGGTGGGGGGAAGGTACAGATAGACCTAGTGGGGGTGGGGTGGGGGGAAGGTACAGATAGCCCTAGTGGGGGTGGGGTGGGGGGAAGGTACAGATAGACCTAGTGGGGGTGGGGTGGGGGGAAGGTACAGATAGCCCTAGTGGGGGTGGGGTGGGGGGAAGGTACAGATAGCCCTAATGGGGGTGGGGTGGGGGGAAGGTACAGATAGACCTAGTGGGGGTGGGGTGGGGGGAAGGTACAGATAGCCCTAGTGGGGGTGGGGTGGGGGGAAGGTACAGATAGCCCTAGTGGGGTTGGGGTGGGGGGAAGGTACAGATAGCCCTAGTGGGGGTGGGGTGGGGGGAAGGTACAGATAGCCCTAGTGGGGGTGGGGTGGGGGGAAGGTACAGATAGACCTAGTGGGGGTGGGGTGGGGGGAAGGTGCAGATAGCCCTAGTGGGGGTGGGGTGGGGGGAAGGTGCAGATAGCCCTAGTGGGGGTGGGGTGGGGGGAAGGTACAGATAGCCCTAGTGGGGGTGGTGTGGGGGGAAGGTACAGATAGCCCTAGTGGGGGTGGGGTGGGGGGAAGGTACAGATAGCCCTAGTGGGGGTGGGGTGGGGGGAAGGTACAGATAGCCCTAGTGGGGGTGGGGTGGGGGGAAGGTACAGATAGACCTAGTGGGGGTGGGGTGGGGGGAAGGTACAGATAGCCCTAGTGGGGGTGGGGTGGGGGGAAGGTACAGATAGCCCTAATGGGGGTGGGGTGGGGGGAAGGTACAGATAGACCTAGTGGGGGTGGGGTGGGGGGAAGGTACAGATAGCCCTAGTGGGGGTGGGGTGGGGGGAAGGTACAGATAGCCCTAGTGGGGGTGGGGTGGGGGGAAGGTACAGATAGCCCTAATGGGGGTGGGGTGGGGGGAAGGTACAGATAGACCTAGTGGGGGTGGGGTGGGGGGAAGGTACAGATAGCCCTAGTGGGGGTGGGGTGGGGGGATGGTACAGATAGCCCTAGTGGGGGTGGGGTGGGGGGAAGGTACAGATAGCCCTAGTGGGGTTGGGGTGGGGGGAAGGTACAGATAGCCCTAGTGGGGGTGGGGTGGGGGGAAGGTACAGATAGCCCTAGTGGGGGTGGGGTGGGGGGAAGGTACAGATAGACCTAGTGGGGGTGGGGTGGGGGGAAGGTACAGATAGCCCTAGTGGGGGTGGGGTGGGGGGGAAGGTACAGATAGCCCTAGTGGGGGTGGGGTGGGGGGAAGGTACAGATAGACCTAGTGGGGGTGGGGTGGGGGGAAGGTACAGATAGCCCTAGTGGGGGTGGGGGTGGGGGGGAAGGTGCAGATAGCCCTAGTGGGGGTGGGGTGGGGGGAAGGTACAGATAGACCTAGTGGGGGTGGGGTGGGGGGGAAGGTACAGATAGACCTAGTGGGGGTGGGGTGGGGGGAAGGTACAGATAGACCTAGTGGGGGTGGGGTGGGGGGAAGGTACAGATAGACCTAGTGGGGGTGGGGTGGGGGGAAGGTACAGATAGCCCTAGTGGGGGTGGGGTGGGGGGAAGGTACAGATAGCCCTAGTGGGGGTTGGGTGGGGGGAAGGTACAGATAGACCTAGTGGGGGTGGGGTGGGGGGAAGGTACAGATAGCCCTAGTGGGGGTGGGGGGAAGGGATCGAAATAGGCTAAAAGGTAGAGATAAAACAATGGATGGAAATACATTTAAAAATATTGGAAATAGGTGGGAAAAGAAAAATCTATATAAATTATTGGAAGATAGGGGGATCGGAAAGGGGGTGGGGATGGAGGAGAGAGCTCATGATCTAAAGTTGTTGAATTCAATATTCAGTCCGGAAGGCTGTAAGGTGCCTAGTCGGAAGATGAGGGGCTGTTCCTCCAGTTTGCGTTGGGCTTCACTGGAACAATGCAGCAAGCCAAGGACAGACATGTGGGCAAGAGAGCAGGGTGGAGTGTTAAAATGGCAAGCGACAGGGAGGTCTGGGTCATTCTTGCGGACAAACCAAAGGTGTTCTGCAAAGCGGTCACCCAGTCTGCGTTTGGTCTCACCAATGTAGAGGAAACCACATTGGGAGCAGCGAGTACAGTAGACTAAACTGAGGGAAGTGCAAGTGAAATGCTGCTTCACTTGGAAGGAGTGTTTGGGCCCTTGGACGGTGAGGAGAGGGGAAGTGAAGGGGCAGGTGTTGCACCTTCTGCGGTTGCATGGGAAGGTGCCGTGAGAGGGGGTTGAGGTGTAGGGGGTGATGGAGGAGTGGACCAGGGTGTCCTGGAGGGAACGATCCCTGTGGAGTGCCACCGGGGGGGGTGAAGGGAAGATGTGTTTGGTGGTGGCATCATGCTGGAGTTGGCGGAAATGGCAGAGGATGATCCTTTGAATGCGGAGGCTGGTGGGGTGATAAGTGAGGACAAGGGGGACCCTATCATGTTTCTGGGAGGGAGGAGAAGGCGTGAGGGCGGATGCGCGGGAGATGGGCCGGACACGGTTGAGGGCCCTGTCAACCACTGTGGGTGGAAAATCTTGGTTAAGGAAGAAGGAGGACATGTCAGAGGAACTGTTTTTGAAGGTAGCATCATCAGAACAGATGCGACGGAGGCGAAGGAACTGGGAGAATGGGATGGAGACCTTACAGGAAGCGGGGTGTGAGGAGCTGTAGTCTTCCCTCATACATTTTGGAGATCACCTTGACTCACCTCGTGTTCCCTGTTCTCTGGAACTCCCTCCTTGATACAGAGTGGGTGTACATCCACCACATGAACTGTTCAAGAAGGCCGCGTACCACCATCTGCTCAAGGGCAGTCAGGGATGGGCCTAGCCGTGATGCCTTCATCCCATGGAAGAATAAAAGTAAATAAACTTCTGACCAACGTCCTGAGCCCCAAGTTAGCTGATATTTTTAACAGGTGTCTCTTCAGGTGTCACCCTCTCTCCTTCAAACCTACTGTTGTCACTCCTCAAAAAAAACAACCCTGAACTTCACCTCCTTGCTATCTACCGCCCCATCTCCAACCTTGCCTTCACCTCCAACATCCTTGAAGTTGCTGTCGCTCCTCAATTCTCTGCCCACCTTTCCCACAGCTCCATGTCTGAATCCTCCAATCGGGTTTCTGCTCCAGCCATTATACTGAAATGGCTCTCACCAAAGTCGCAAATGACATCCTGCATGACTGTGACAAAGGTAAATGATGCCCCCTCGTCCTTCTCAACCTGCCGACAGCCTTTGACCCGGTTTGACCACACCATCCTCTCCACTGTCATCCAGCTTGATGGGACTGCTCTCACCTGGTTCCATTCTTATCTAGCCCCTCACAGCTAGAGTATCACTTGCAATGGCTTCTCTTCCTGATCCCACACCATTACTTCTGGTGTCCCCCCCAAGAATCTATCCTTGACGTCCCCCTATTTCTCATCCACATGTATCATCCAAAAACACCCTGTTAGTATCACATGAACACCGATGACACCAATGCTACCTCACCACCAGCTCTCTTGATCCCTCCTCCACTGTTGCTAAATTATCAGACTGTTTATCTGACCCCCCAGTACTATTTGAGTAGAAATTTCCTCAAATTAAATATCGGGATTGTTTTCCATCCTTAGCTCTGTCCTGTTATTGTAATGATATCAAACATTGGGCTTATTTACTGTACAAGATACAAGGCACCAATCACTCATAAGGGATTGGATAAACATGCTGTAAATTCATTTATTCAGACTAGGCACATGAGAACAGTTATACTGAGGTGTGAAATTTGAAGACATCTGTGTTTGTGTGTGTGTGTGTGTGTTCTACTCAAAGCAAAAGTGAAGCTAAGATTGGGGCATATGACATATTTCCCTTCTAGTGATGTTATGCTGCTATCTATTAAAGGCATATTACAACATCCCCCTTTCTTTTTAAATTTACACCCTTTCAAAGAAAATAGAGCTATTCACACTACATGTTCATGTTTAGTTCCCATTACATAAGTGCATCGAACTGATGAACCTATGAGTCTCTAAAGCATAGAGGTAATCTGCTGGTATGCCCAGATCTTGTGATGGTAACCACGCCTGGAGATTTCTTTAATTGCTCCCAGTGAGTGATCTGTGGGATGTTGTTCCTAGCTGTATTTGCGATCTTGTTCTGGATACAATAGGACAGTACAGTGGTTGAGGATCTGAAATGGATCTGATTTGTCCTTGGTTATGCCTCATAATTGCGCCTTTTTGTGTAGTAACTTCATAGGACCCTGCTCCTGAATAAATCCCTGTCCCCTCAGCTGGTTACCACGTACCTTCTGTGATGTGAACCTATCGTCCCAACTCTAAAACTTGACAAATCTTTACCCACATTTTTATCGTGCACATTGGTCCTTTTCTCTTGCAGTTTTAAAAGTTGCTGTCTAATTCTTGGGAGAGTAGAATGGGTGAGAGTGGGTAAATTGGTACGCATTGGTTTGCCAGAAATCAGCTCCACCAGTGATTGAATAGTTGCACTTAAAGGTGTTGCTGTCAGATGTAATATTGCAACCTGTAGGTCCTGTTTCGCATGTCTGTGTTTGAGAATTAGAGATTTCACCGCGTGAATCATTTGTTCAGCTCGGCAGTTAGATCTCGGGTGGTGAGGGGAAGAAGTAGTGCAATCAATATTCCACTTTTCACACATATCCTGAAATGGCTTACCAATACATTGTGGACCGGTATCCATAATGATCTCTCAAGGCACACCAAATAAACTGAAAATAACACTTGGAGTGCAACAGCTGTGCTTGAAGTATTGTGCAATTGTCGAATGATGGGGTACTTGGTAAAGTAGTCAATAGTGATGATGAAGTCACTCCCATGGACATGAAAGAGGTCGGATGAGATTTTGGGCCAAGGGTCGATAGGAACTCCATATGGAATCAGTGGTGCATTGTGCTGTCTTGGAATATGCTCTTGACATGCCTCGTACTTATTGACAATGACTTCAATGTCATTGTTCATACCCGGCCAATAGACTCCCTCCTGTGAGTCTTCTCTTAAAATTTATGCCTGTGTGTGAGTGATGAAGCTGTTGAAGAATATCAGGTCACAAAGATTCTGGTATGATGACCTGCCTGCCTGTCAGTACTGAGGGAGTGCTGCACTGTCAGAGGGTCAGTACTGAGGGAGTGCTGCACTGTCAGAGGGTCAGTACTGAGTGAGTGCTGCACTGTCAGAGGGTCAGTACTGAGGGAGTGCTGCACTGTCAGAGGGTCAGTACTGAAGGAGTGCTGCACTGTCAGAGGGTCAGTACTGAGGGAGCGCCGCACTGTCAGAGGGTCAGTACTGAGGGAGCGCCGCACTGTCAGAGTGTCAGTATTGAGGGAGTGCTGCACTGTCAGAGGGTCAGTACTGAGGGAGTGCTGCACTGTCTGAGGGTCTGTACTGAGGGAGTGCCGCACTGTCAGAGGGTCAGTACTGAGGGAGTGATGCACTGTGACGGGGTCAGTACTGAGGGAGTGCTGCACTGTCAGAGGGTCAGTACTGAGGGAGTGCTGCACTGTCAGAGGGTCAGTACTGAGGGAGCGCTGCACTGTCAGAGGGTCAGTAGTGAGGGAGTGCTGCACTGTCAGAGGGTCAGTACTGAGGGAGTGCCGCACTGTCAGAGGGTCAGTAGTGAGGGAGTGCTGCACTGTCAGAGGGTCAGTACTGAGGGAGTGCTGCACTGTCAGAGGGTCAGTACTGAGGGAGTGCCTCACTGACAGAGGGTCAGTAGTGAGGGAGTGCTGCCATGTCAGAGGGTCAGTACTGAGGTAGCGCTGCTGAAGGTGCCATTTTCTGGATAAAACATTCAGCAAATGGCTGATATGTTTGCTGAGTTGGATGTTGTTATCTCGATCCCAAGGCAGTTGGTGAAGATTGAATGTTGACACTAACATGTTATATTCACAATATGCAGCACTGCATCTTTCTGCCTGACACATCCTAACCCAGGCTCTCAGCTGTCTCCCTGGCAAGTGCTCTTCATTCAATAATGCCCTTAACCACTACAAAAACAGAATTACCTGGAAAAACTCAGCAGGTCTGGCAGCATCGGTGGAGAAGAAAAGAGTTGACGTTTCGAGTCCTCATGACCCTTAAACAGAACTGGGTGAATCCAAGGAGAGGGGTGAAATATAAGCTGGTTTAAGGTGGGCAGGGGGGTGGTGTTGCGTGGGGGGAGAGAAGTGGAGGGGTTGGTGTGGTTGTAGGGACAAACAAGCAGTGATAGGAGCAGATCATCAAGAGATGTCACAGACAAAAGAACACAGAGGTGTTGAAGGTGGTGATATTATCTAAACGAATGTGCTAATTAAGAATGGATGGTAGGGCACTCAAGGCACAGCTCTAGTGGGGGTGGGGTGGAAAGACTAGCAGGGCATAAAAGATTTAAAAATAATGGAAATAGGTGAGAAAAGAAAAATCTATATAAATTATTGGAAAAAACAAAAGGAAGAGGGAAGAAACAGAAAGGGGGTGGGGATGGAGGAGGGAGCTCATGATCTAAAGTTGTTGAATTCAATATTCAGTCCGGAAGGCTGTAAGGTGCCTAGTCGGAAGATGAGGTGTTATTCCTCCAGTTTGCGTTGGGATTCACTGGAACAATGCAGCAAGCCAAGGACAGACATGTGGGCATGAGAGCAGGGTGGAGTGTTAAAATGGCAAGCGACAGGGAGGTTTGGGTCATTCTTGTGGACAGACCGCAGGTGTTCTGCAAAGCGGTCGCCCAGTTTACGTTTGGTCTCTCCAATGTAGAGGAGCCCACATTGGGAGCAACGAATGCAGTAGACTAAGTTGGGGGAAATGCAAGTGAAATGCTGCTTCACTTGAAAGGAGTGTTTGGGCCCTTGGACGGTGAGGAGAGAGGAAGTGAAGGGGCAGGTGTTACATCTTTTGCGTGGGCATGGGGTGGTGCCATAGGAGGGGGTTGAGGAGTAGGGGGTGATGGAGGAGTGGACCAGGGTGTCCCGGAGGGAGCGATCCCTACGGAATGCCGATAGGGGGGGTGAAGGGAAGATGTGTTTGGTGGTGGCATCATGCTGGAGTTGGCGGAAATGGCGGAGGATGATCCTTTGAATGCAGAGGCTGGTGGGGTGATAAGTGAGGACAAGGGGGACCCTATCATGTTTCTGGGAGGGAGGAGAAGGCGTGAGGGCGGATGCGTGGGAGATGGGCCAGACACGGTTGAGGGCCCTGTCAACGACCGTGGGTGGAAAACCTCGGTTAAGGAAGAAGGAGGACATGTCAGAGGAACTGTTTTTGAAGATAGCATCATCGGAACAGATGCGACGGAGGCGAAGGAACTGGGAGAATGGGATGGAGTCCTTACAATCTAAGTCCTTTGCTGAGCACTGAATGTTCAGCATCGGAGAGGGGAAGGTCAGGTGGTATAGTGAATACACAGCTGGGGCTGGGATTGGAAGATGGGGTGGGGACGGAGGGACATGCAGGGGTGGAGGGTCCTAGACTATACCCCCTGACCTTCCCCTCTCCGATGCTGAACGTTCAGTGCTCAGCAAAGGACTTAGTTTCATACCCTTACGCCCTCACCTCAATGAATTTCGGGCTCGGCATGATGCTGAACTCTTCTTCCGCCGTCTTCGTCTCCGGGCTCACTTCTTTGGGCAGGAGACCTCTCCCAGTTCAACGGATCCTTTCACCCACCTCCAATATTCTCCCTCCACCTGGACCCCTCCCTCTGGATTCTTACCTTCTCTCGATCTTTTCATTGAGAACTGTCGGTGTGACATAAGTCGTCTCATTTTCTCTGCTCCTCTCACCCATTCTAACCTGTCTCTCTCTGAACTTACTGCACTCCATTCTCTCAGGTCCAACCCCAACATTGTTATCAAACCTGCTGACAAGGGTGGTGCTGTTGTTGTCTGGCGCACTGACCTCTACCTCGCGGAGGTTTTGCGTCAACTCACAGACACTTCCTCCGACCTCTCCCTGGACCATGACCCCACCACTGAACATCAAGCCATTGTTTCCAGGACTGTCACTGATCTCATCTCCTCTGGAGATCTTCCTCCCACAGCTTCCAACCTGATAGTCACCCAACCTCGGACGGCCCGCTTCTACCTCCTACCCAAAATCTACAAACAGAACTGCCCCGGTAGACCGATCATCTCAGCTTGCTCCTGCCCCACAGAACTCATTTCTTGTTATCTTGATTCCCTTCTCTCTCCCCTTGTCCAGTCCCTTCCCACCTACATCCGTGATTCCTCTGACACCTTACGTCACATCAACAATTTCCAGTTCCCTGGCCCCAACCGCTTCCTCTTCACCATGGACGTCCAATCCCTCTACACCTCCATCCCCCACCAGGATGGTCTGAGGGCCCTTAGCTTCTTCCTCGAACAGAGGCCCGAACAATCCCCATCCACCACTACTCTCCTCCGTCTGGCTGAACTTGTTCTCACGCTGAACAATTTCTCCTTCAACTCCTCTCACTTCCTCCAAATAAAAGGTGTGGCTATGGGTACCCGCATGGGCCCCAGCTATGCCTGTCTCTTTATGGGGTATGTGGAACATTCCTTGTTGCAGTCCTACTCCGGCCCCCTCCCACAACTCTTTCTCCGGTACATCGATGATTACTTCGGTGCCGCTTCATGCTCTCGTCGGGACTTGGAAAAATTTATTAATTTTGCTTCCAATCTCCACCCCTCCATCATTTTCACATGGTCCATCTCTGACACTTCCCTTCCCTTCCTTGACCTCTCTGTCTCAATCTCTGGTGATAGACTGTCACCAATATCCATTACAAACCCACCGACTCCCACAGCTACCTCGACTACAGCTCCTCACACCCCGCTTCCTGTAAGGACTCCATCCCATTCTCCCAGTTCCTTCGCCTCCGTCGCATCTGTTCTGATGATGCTACCTTCAAAAACAGTTCCTCTGACATGTCCTCCTTCTTCCTTAACCGAGGTTTTCCACCGACGGTCGTTGACAGGGCCCTCAACCGTGTCCGGCCCATCTCCCGCGCATCCGCCCTCACACCTTCCTCTCCCTCCCAGAAACATGATAGGGTCCCCCTTGTCCTCACTTATCACCCCACCAGCCTCTGCATTCAAAGGATCATCCTCCGCCATTTCCACCAACTCCAACATGATGCCACCACCAAACACATCTTCCCTTCACCCCCCCTATCGGCATTCCATAAGGATCATTGCCTCCGGGACACCCTGGTCCACTCCTCCATCACCCCCTACTCCTCAACCCCCACCTATGGCACCACCCCATGCCCACGCAAAAGATGTAACACCTGCCCCTTCACTTCCTCTCTCACCGTCCAAGGGCCCAAACACTCCTTTCAAGTGAAGCAACATTTCACTTGCATTTCCCCCAACTTAGTCTACTGCATTCGTTGCTCCCAATGTGGTCTCAGCTACATTGGAGAGACCAAACGCAGACTGGGTGACCGCTTTGCAGAACACCTGCGGTCTGTCCACAAGAATGACCCAAACCTCCCTGTCGCTTGCCATTTCAACACACCACCCTGCTCTCTTGCCCACATGTCTGTCCTTGGCTTGCTGCATTGTTCCAGTGAAGCCCAACGCAAACTGGAGGAATAACACCTCATCTTCCGACTAGGCACCTTACAGCCTTCCGGACTGAATATTGAGTTCAACAACTTTAGGTCGTGAGCTCCCTCCCCCATCCCCACCCCCTTTCTGTTTCCCCCTTCCTTTTGTTTTTTCCAATAATTTATATAGATTTTTCTTTTCCCACCTATTTCCACTATTTTTAAATCTTTTATGCCCCCCACCCCCTCTAGAGCTGTACCTTGAGTGCCCTACCATCCATTCTTAATTAGCACATCTGTTTAGATATCAACACCTCTTTGTTCTTCTGTCTGTGACATCTTTTGATGATCTGCTCCTATCACTGCTTGTTTGTCCCTACAACCACACCACCCCCCCTCCACTTCTCTCCCCCCATCCAACCACCCAACCACCTCCCCACCCCACCCCACCTTAAACCAGCTTATATTTCACCCCTCTCCTGGGATTCACCAAGTTCTGTCGAAGGGTCATGAGGACTCGAAACGTCAACTCTTTTCTTCTCCGCCGATGCTGCCAGACCTGCTGAGTTTTTCCAGGTAATTCTGTTTTTGTTAATGGCAGTAAATGTTGGCCTAGCCAACAATGCCCACATCCTGTGACTGAATTTAAAAAAAAAGA
This sequence comes from Isurus oxyrinchus, assembly GCA_026770705.1. Taxonomy (NCBI): domain Eukaryota; kingdom Metazoa; phylum Chordata; class Chondrichthyes; order Lamniformes; family Lamnidae; genus Isurus; species Isurus oxyrinchus. The sequence goes on along the minus strand of JANJGN010000006.1, from coordinate 191,010,086 downwards.
TACGTCTGTACTAATGAGGTGGCTTACTCCAGACACTCCACATGGAACCAACCCTCGTTTCAGTGACCTCTCAATGTCTGGTCACCCTCGAACCTGGAACAAGTGGAACTGATATTCCCGGACCTTCAACCCTTAATACCGAGTGAATCTGAATAACGTTTCAACCAAATCATTCCGCACGCTGCCCAACACGACAGAATTAAATCAATCTGCAGCTCGCACACTCATTATCGGGCCGAAGCTTCTTGTGACGGGGTACAATTCCTTCAGATGGTGAACATCATCAGCTCCAACTCCTGCCCTTTCCACGTCGTGCATCGCTTCAAAAGACCTCGCTATTCTGCCTTGGACAATTTATTGCATAATGAGATTTCGGGCCACCCACTTGTTAAGAGTTTCCCGGGCGTTCCTGGGGTTGATTCAGCTCTCGTTCCTCCAGTCCATTCACCTGCCGTAGATATCCTGACCCTCATTTCTTTCACCTGCAATTCTTCTGCTGCCCTCCCGTAATCTGAGCGATCTCGAAAGGCCACAGTCATCGAGACCTCAATCTCCCGTGACACTGCGGAATGTCCCAAGCGAGCCAAGGAGGCTGCTGGAATCCCTGGCTTTCAGTAAGACTTGAGATGCCTGATCCAAATGGTTGTCTTCTTTCTGAGGATCTAGCTCCAGTTCGGACCAGGAACCTATCCACATGCGCAACACTTAGGACAATCCAAGACATATAAAGTGGGCACTGGACATTTCTCATTCGAGTTGCTGCAATCTTTTGAGTAACCTATTAATTTATTTGCGGAGATATATATTTATTACCTCTATGGAATAGCTGTACCTGTCAAAAGTCTGACCATGCCTCTTAGGTGTTTCATACATCATCTTTGCTATAAATTTTATCCATGAAACCTAATTGAATATCCAAACCTTCATCAATGTCCAACTGATGGGTATCCAGTTCACAGAAAACTGGGCTGATTGTTTTACCCTCCGGAAGTGAGGTTGCTGCTTGTGTGACAGTGACCTCACTTGGAAAAAGTACTTCATTGACTGTAAAGTGATTTGGAAACGTCCTGGGGTTGCCAACGGCACTATACAAATGAAAGGCAAGCTGAAAGGCCAAGCAGCGCCTCTCTCTCTCTCCTCGCCGTTGTTCTGTGGAAATGCTCCTGGTGATAGATTAAATGCCCAGTTGATGGGTTTTTACTCACGCGGGAGATGTTTTGAGAACTAAATGAATTGTGCAGCCTATAGACAACAGGCAGCTGCAGCGGGACATTCAATAAACTGGGAGTGGGTCCAGATGATGGTTCACTTTATTGTTGGTCTCTTTATCATGAGGCACTATTCTACCCCAGACCTTATTTAAAATCTGACAAAACCTAATAAGCTTTAACACATAAGGGATCACTATGAGGGCAATGCACCAGCAAGGCTTAGAGGCAAAACAGCGTCACAACTACTGAATGCTGCTGAGAGCAAAGCAGATTTATAGAACTAAAGCAGAATTACCTGGAAAAACTCAGCAGGTCTGACAGCATCGGCGGAGAAGAAAAGAGTTGACGTTTCGAGTCCTCATGACCCTTCAACAGAACTGAGGAATCTTAGGAGAGGGGTGAAATATAAGCTGGTTTAAGGTGGTGGGGGGTGGGGGGGTTGTAGGGACAAGCAAGCAGTGACAGGAGCAGATAATCAAAAGATGTCACAGACAAGGGAACAAAGAGGTGTTGAAAGCGGTGATATTATCTAAACGAATGTGCTAATTAAGAATGGATGGCAGGGCACTCAAGGTACAGCTCTAGTGGGGGTGGGGTGGAATAAGACTAACAGGGCATAAAAGGTATAGATTTAAAAATAATGGAAATAGGTGGGAAAAGAAAAATCTATATAAATTATTGGAAAAAACAAAAGGGAGGGGGATCGGAAAGGGAGTGGGGATGGAGGAGGGAGTTCATGATCTAAAATTGTTGAATTCAATATTCACTCCGGAAGGCTGTAAAGTGCCTAGTCGGAAGATGAGGTGTTGTTCCTCCAGTTTTATGGAGCTGGGCTGTTGATGGTGCAAGACAGGAATCATTATCTGCTTGACTAGTCTGTGAGACAGCTCTCCCAACTTTGGCACTAGCTTCCAGACGTTAGTAAGGAGGACTCTGCAGGGTGGACAGGGCTGAGTTTGCCGTTGTTGTTTCCAGTGTCTAGGTCAATGCCAGCTGGGTCCGTCTGGTTTCATTCCTATTAGACATTGAAATAGTCCAGCAAGCCACTCAGGAGTATCGAACTGTTACAGAAGGCATTTCAGAGTCACACCCACATTGCTGTGGGTCTGGAGTCACGTGTAGGCCAGACCAGGTAAGGAGGGCAGATTTCCTTCCCTGAAGGACATTAATGACCCAGATGGGTTTTTACAACAACCGACAATGGTCACCGTCACTGAGGCTCGCTTTTGAAATTCCAGATTTATTAACGGAGTTTAGATTTCACCAGCCGGTGGTGGGATTTGAACCTGTGTCCCCAAAGCATTAGCCTGGCCTGGCCTGGTGACATAACTGCCAAGCTATTGCCTCCCTCTGATCTTGCCAAATGGCCGGACAGGCTCGAGGGGGGGTGAACAGCCGCCCTCTCTCTCTGCTCCTGATTCATAGTCTGTATGTTCAGGGGAAGCGAGACAAGCAGGTGGGTGAGGAGGGAATACGCTGACTGTAGGAGGGGGCTGTCGAATGGAACTTTTCAATTCAACAAGCACTGGGTGGGCTGAAAACTCTAATTTTGTTCATTACACACTGCGATTCCACAAACAAAATTCCCATTCTGGGAGACAAACACTTCCACCAACAGGGACACAGTAGACGTTACTGATTTTATATACAAAACAAGCCGGAGGGGTCGAGGATGTGGCAGTCAGACCCCGCAGCTACAGGCGAACGTTATTTACAGGTGTTGCACATCACAGTCACAGAGAACGAGCCCTGCAGCCCCCAGCCCGGGGTGAGTGAGTGACCAGTCCGCAGTGACCAGTCCGCAGCGAGCAGGAGGATGACCCTCGACCCCCGCCCGTCTCAGTGCCATTTCTTCCCGGGCAGCCTGTGGCAGTCTTTGACGGCATTCTGCTTCCTCTTTTTCCCCAGGAACCTCTCCAGCTGACCAGCTCTCTTCAGCTGCAGGTACTTCTGGGCCAACTCCAGTTTCCGCTCCTCAGCTGGCGAACAGGAACGGAGAAGAGTTCAGTTACAGGGAGCAGCTTAGGAGCAGGAGCAGGCCCATTCAGCCCATTCCGCCTGCTGTCATTCAGGAAGATCAGGGCTGACCACCCACGTCAATGCCTTTTCCCCCCCCCCCCCCACCCCCACACTATCCCCATATCCCTTCATGTCATCAGCATTTAGAAATCCGTCACTCCCTGATTTAAACTTCAATGACTGAGCCTCCACAGCCCTTTGGGGGAGAGAATCCCACAGATTCACAACCCCACGGAGTAAACAATTCACCTCATCTCGGTCCCAAGAGGTTTCCCCTCCTTGTTTTGAACCTGTGCCTGTTGGTTCTAGACTTTCCAACCAGGGGCAACATCTTACCGGCATCTAGTCTCTCTATTATTTTGTTGGTTTCAATGAGGTCGTCACAGTCCCAGTTTCCTCAATCTCTCTTCATAGGACAGTCCCACCATTCCCAGAACAAATCTGGTGGTCCCAAGTGAGAGTCAGTGTGTGTGGGACCCGTACCCCAGTGAGAGTCAGTGTGTGTGGGACCTGTACCCCAGTGAGAGTCAGTGTGTGTGGGACTGTACCCCAGTGAGAGTCAGTGTGTGTGGGACCCGTACCCCAGTGAGAGTCAGTGTGTGTGGGACTGTACCCCAGTGAGAGTCAGTGTGTGTGGGACCCGTACCCCAGTGAGAGTCAGTGTGTGTGGGACCTGTACCCCAGTGAGAGTCAGTGTGTGTGGGACTGTACCCCAGTGAGAGTCAGTGTGTGTGGGACCCGTACCCCAGTGAGAGTCAGTGTGTGTGGGACCCATACCCCAGTGAGAGTCAGTGTGTGAGGGACCCGTACACCAGTGAGAGTCAGTGTGTGTGGGACTGTACCCCAGTGAGAGTCAGTGTGTGTGGGACCCGTACCCCAGTGAGAGTCAGTGTGTGTGGGACCCGTACCCCAGTGAGAGTCAGTGTGTGTGTGACCCGTACCCCAGTGAGAGTCGGTGTGTGTGGGACCCGTACCCCAGTGAGAGTCAGTGTGTGTGGGACTGTACCCCAGTGAGAGTCAGTGTGCGTGGGACCTGTGCCCCAGTGAGGGTCAGTGTGTGTGGGACCCGTACCCCAGTGAGATTCAGTGTGTGTGGGACCCGTACCCCAGTGAGAGTCAGTGTGTGTGTGACCCGTACCCCAGTGAGAGTCAGTGTGTGTGGGACCCGTACCCCAGTGAGAGTCAGTGTGTGTGGGACCCATACCCCAGTGAGAGTCAGTGTGTGTGGGACTGTACCCCAGTGAGAGTCAGTGTGTGTGGGACTGTACCCCAGTGAGAGTCAGTGTGTGTGGGACCCGTACCCCAGTGAGAGTCAGTGTGTGTGGGACTGTACCCCAGTGAGAGTCAGTGTGTGTGGGACCCGTACCCCAGTGAGAGTCAGTGTGTGTGGGACCTGTACCCCAGTGAGAGTCAGTGTGTGTGGGACTGTACCCCAGTGAGAGTCAGTGTGTGTGGGACCCGTACCCCAGTGAGAGTCAGTGTGTGTGGGACCCATACCCCAGTGAGAGTCAGTGTGTGAGGGACCCGTACACCAGTGAGAGTCAGTGTGTGTGGGACTGTACCCCAGTGAGAGTCAGTGTGTGTGGGACCCGTACCCCAGTGAGAGTCAGTGTGTGTGGGACCCGTACCCCAGTGAGAGTCAGTGTGTGTGTGACCCGTACCCCAGTGAGAGTCGGTGTGTGTGGGACCCGTACCCCAGTGAGAGTCAGTGTGTGTGGGACTGTACCCCAGTGAGAGTCAGTGTGCGTGGGACCTGTGCCCCAGTGAGGGTCAGTGTGTGTGGGACCCGTACCCCAGTGAGATTCAGTGTGTGTGGGACCCGTACCCCAGTGAGAGTCAGTGTGTGTGTGACCCGTACCCCAGTGAGAGTCAGTGTGTGTGGGACCCGTACCCCAGTGAGAGTCAGTGTGTGTGGGACCCATACCCCAGTGAGAGTCAGTGTGTGTGGGACTGTACCCCAGTGAGAGTCAGTGTGTGTGGAACCCGTACCCCAGTGAGAGTCAGTGTGTGTGGGACCCATACCCCAGTGAGAGTCAGTGTGTGTGGGACTGTACCCCAGTGAGAGTCAGTGTGTGTGGGACACGTACCCCAGTGAGAGTCAGTGTGTGTGGGACCCATACCCCAGTGAGAGTCAGTGTATGTGGGACTGTACCCCAGTGAGAGTCAGTGTGTGTGGGACACGTACCCCAGTGAGAGTCAGTGTGTGTGGGACCCATACCCCAGTGAGAGTCAGTGTGTGTGGGACCCGTACCCCAGTGAGAGTCAGTGTGTGTGGGACCCGTACCCCAGTGAGAGTCAGTGTGTGTGGGACCCGTACCCCAGTGACAGTCAGTGTGTGTGGGACTGTACCCCAGTGAGAGTCAGTGTGTGTGGGGCTGTACCCCAGTGACAGTCAGTGTGTGTGGGACCCGTACCCCAGTGAGAGTCAGTGTGTGTGGGACTGTACCCCAGTGACAGTCAGTGTGTGTGGGACCTGTGCCCCAGTGAGAGTCAGTGTGTGTGGGACCCGTAGCCCAGTGAGAGTCAGTGTGTGTGGGACTGAAACCCAGTGAGAGTCAGCGTGTGCGGGACCAGTACCCCAGTGAGAGTCAGTGTGTGTGTGACTGTACCCCAGTGAGAGTCAGTGTGTGTGGGACTGAACCCCAGTGAGAGTCAGCGTGTGAGGGACCCGTACCCCAGTGACAGTCAGTGTGTGTGTGACTGTACCCCAGTGAGAGTCAGTGTGTGTGGGACCCGTACCCCAGTGAGAGTCAGTGTGTGTGGGACCCGTACCCCAGTGAGAGTCAGTGTGTGTGGGACCCGTACCCCAGTGAGAGTCAGTGTGTGTGGGACCCGTACCCCAGTGAGAGTCAGTGTGCGTGTGGGACTGTACCCCAGTGAGTGTCAGTGTGTGTGGGACTGTACCCCAGTGAGAGTCAGTGTGTGTGTGGGACTGTACCCCAGTGAGAGTCAGTGTGTGTGGGACTGTACCCCAGTGAGAGTCAGTGTGTGTGGGACTGTACCCCAGTGAGAGTCAGTGTGTGTGTGGGACCGGTACCCCAGTGAGAGTCAGTGTGTGTGGGACTGTACCCCAGTGAGAGTCAGTGTGTATGGGACTGTACCCCAGCGAGAGTCAGTGTGTGTGGGACCGTACCCCAGTGAGAGTCAGTGTGTGTGGGACCCGTACCCCAGTGAGAGTCAGTGTGTGTGGGACCTGTACCCCAGTGAGAGTCAGTGTGTGTGGGACCCGTACCCCAGTGAGAGTCAGTGTGTGTGGGACCTGTACCCCAGTCAGAGTCAGTGTGTGTGGGACCGTACCGCAGTGAGAGTCAGTGTGTGTGGGACCCGTACCCCAGTGAGAGTCAGTGTGTGTGGGACCCGTACCCCAGTGAATTCAGTGTGTGTGGGACCCGTACCCCAGTGAGATTCAGTGTGCGTGGGACCTGTACCCCAGTGAGAGTCAGTGTGTGTGGGACTGAACCCCAGTGAGAGTCAGTGTGTGTGGGACCCGTACCCCAGTGAGAGTCAGTGTGTGTGGGACCCGTACCCGACTGAGAGTCAGTGTGTGTGGGACCCGTACCCCAGTGACAGTCAGTGTGTGTGGGACCCGTACCCCAGTGAGAATCAGTGTGTGTGGGACCCGTACCCCAGTGAGAGTCAGTGTGTGTGGGACTGTACCCCAGTGAGAGTCAGTGTGTGTGGGACCCGTACCCCAGTGAGAGTCAGTGTGTGTGGGACTGTACCCCAGTGAGAGTCAGTGTGTGTGGGACCTGTGCCCCAGTGAGAGTCAGTGTGTGTGGGACACGTACCCCAGTGAGAGTCAGTGTGTATGGGACCCGTACCCCAGTGAGAGTCAGTGTGTGTGGGACTGAACCCCAGTGAGAGTCAGCGTGTGCGGGACCCGTACCCCAGTGACAGTCAGTGTGTGTGTGACTGTACCCCAGTGAGAGTCAGTGTGTGTGGGACCCGTACCCCAGTGAGAGTCAGTGTGTGTGGGACCCGTACCCCAGTGAGAGTCAGTGTGTGTGGGACTCGTACCCCAGTGAGAGTCAGTGTGCGTCTGGGACTGTACCCCAGTGAGTGTCAGTGTGTGTGGGACTGTACCCCAGTGAGAGTCAGTGTGTGTGTGGGACTGTACCCCAGTGAGAGTCAGTGTGTGTGGGACCCGTACCCCAGTGAGAGTCAGTGTGCGTGTGGGACTGTACCCCAGTGAGTGTCAGTGTGTGTGGGACTGTACCCCAGTGAGAGTCAGTGCGTGTGTGGGACTGTACCCCAGTGAGAGTCAGTGTGTGTGGGACTGTACCCCAGTGAGAGTCAGTGTGTGTGGGACTGTACCCCAGTGAGAGTCAGTGTGTGTGTGGGATCGGTACCCCAGTGAGAGTCAGTGTGTGTGGGACTGTACCCCAGTGAGAGTCAGTGTGTATGGGACTGTACCCCAGCGAGAGTCACTGTGTGTGGGACCGTACCCCAGTGAGAGTCAGTGTGTGTGGGACCCGTACCCCAGTGAGAGTCAGTGTGTGTGGGACCTGTACCCCAGTGAGAGTCAGTGTGTGTGGGACCCGTACCCCAGTGAGAGTCAGTGTGTGTGGGACCTGTACCCCAGTCAGAGTCAGTGTGTGTGGGACCCGTACCCCAGTGAGAGTCAGTGTGTGTGGGACCCGTACCCCAGTGAGAGTCAGTGTGTGTGGGACCCGTACCCCAGTGAGATTCAGTGTGTGTGGGACCCGTACCCCAGTGAGATTCAGTGTGCGTGGGACCTGTACCCCAGTGAGAGTCAGTGTGTGTGGGACTGAACCCCAGTGAGAGTCAGTGTGTGTGGGACCCGTACCCCAGTGAGAGTCAGTGTGTGTGGGACCCGTACCCGACTGAGAGTCAGTGTGTGTGGGACCCGTACCCCAGTGACAGTCAGTGTGTGTGGGACCCGTACCCCAGTGAGAATCAGTGTGTGTGGGACCCGTACCCCAGTGAGAGTCAGTGTGTGTGGGACTGTACCCCAGTGAGAGTCAGTGTGTGTGGGACCCGTACCCCAGTGAGAGTCAGTGTGTGTGGGACTGTACCCCAGTGAGAGTCAGTGTGTGTGGGACCTGTGCCCCAGTGAGAGTCAGTGTGTGTGGGACACGTACCCCAGTGAGAGTCAGTGTGTGTGGGACCCGTACCCCAGTGAGAGTCAGTGTGTGTGGGACTGAACCCCAGTGAGAGTCAGCGTGTGCGGGACCCGTACCCCAGTGACAGTCAGTGTGTGTGTGACTGTACCCCAGTGAGAGTCAGTGTGTGTGGGACCCGTACCCCAGTGAGAGTCAGTGTGTGTGGGACTCGTACCCCAGTGAGAGTCAGTGTGCGTCTGGGACTGTACCCCAGTGAGTGTCAGTGTGTGTGGGACTGTACCCCAGTGAGAGTCAGTGTGTGTGTGGGACTGTACCCCAGTGAGAGTCAGTGTGTGTGGGACTGTACCCCAGTGAGAGTCAGTGTGTGTGTGGGACCCGTACCCCAGTGAGAGTCAGTGTGTGTGGGACCCGTACACCAGTGAGATTCAGTGTGTGTGGGACCCGTACCCCAGTGAGAGTCAGTGTGTGTGGGACCCATACCCCAGTGAGAGTCAGTGTGTGTGGGACGCGTACCCCAGTGACAGTCAGTGTGCGTGGGACCCGTACCCCAGTGAGAGTCAGTGTGTGTGGGACCCGTACCCCAGTGAGAGTCAGTGTGTGTGGGACCCGTACCCCAGTGACAGTCAGTGTGTGTGGGACTGTACCCCAGTGAGAGTCAGTGTGTGTGGGACTGTACCCCAGTGAGAGTCAGTGTGTGTGGGACCCGTACCCCAGTGAGAGTCAGTGTGTGTGGGACTGTACCCCAGTGAGAGTCAGTGTGTGTGGGACCTGTGCCCCAGTGAGAGTCAGTGTGTGTGGGACCCGTACCCCAGTGAGAGTCAGTGCGTGTGGGACCCATACCCCAGTGAGAGTCAGTGTGTGTGGGACCCGTACCCCAGTGAGAGTCAGTGTGCGTGTGGGACTGTACCCCAGTGAGTGTCAGTGTGTGTGGGACTGTACCCCAGTGAGAGTCAGTGTGTGTGTGGGACTGTACCCCAGTGAGAGTCAGTGTGTGTGGGACTGTACCCCAGTGAGAGTCAGTGTGTGTGGGACTGTACCCCAGTGAGTGTCAGTGTGTGTGTGGGACCGGTACCCCAGTGAGAGTCAGTGTGTGTGGGACTGTACCCCAGTGAGAGTCAGTGTGTATGGGACTGTACCCCAGCGAGAGTCAGTGTGTGTGGGACCGTACCCCAGTGAGAGTCAGTGTGTGTGGGACCCGTACCCCAGTGAGAGTCAGTGTGTGTGGGACCTGTACCCCAGTGAGAGTCAGTGTGTATGGGACTGTACCCCAGCGAGAGTCACTGTGTGTGGGACCGTACCCCAGTGAGAGTCAGTGTGTGTGGGACCCGTACCCCAGTGAGAGTCAGTGTGTGTGGGACCTGTACCCCAGTGAGAGTCAGTGTGTGTGGGACCCGTACCCCAGTGAGAGTCAGTGTGTGTGGGACCTGTACCCCAGTCAGAGTCAGTGTGTGTGGGACCGTACCGCAGTGAGAGTCAGTGTGTGTGGGACCCGTACCCCAGTGAGAGTCAGTGTGTGTGGGACCCGTACCCCAGTGAGAGTCAGTGTGTGTGGGACTCGTACCCCAGTGAGAGTCAGTGTGCGTCTGGGACTGTACCCCAGTGAGTGTCAGTGTGTGTGGGACTGTACCCCAGTGAGAGTCAGTGTGTGTGTGGGACTGTACCCCAGTGAGAGTCAGTGTGTGTGGGACCCGTACCCCAGTGAGAGTCAGTGTGCGTGTGGGACTGTACCCCAGTGAGTGTCAGTGTGTGTGGGACTGTACCCCAGTGAGAGTCAGTGCGTGTGTGGGACTGTACCCCAGTGAGAGTCAGTGTGTGTGGGACTGTACCCCAGTGAGAGTCAGTGTGTGTGGGACTGTACCCCAGTGAGAGTCAGTGTGTGTGTGGGATCGGTACCCCAGTGAGAGTCAGTGTGTGTGGGACTGTACCCCAGTGAGAGTCAGTGTGTATGGGACTGTACCCCAGCGAGAGTCACTGTGTGTGGGACCGTACCCCAGTGAGAGTCAGTGTGTGTGGGACCCGTACCCCAGTGAGAGTCAGTGTGTGTGGGACCTGTACCCCAGTGAGAGTCAGTGTGTGTGGGACCCGTACCCCAGTGAGAGTCAGTGTGTGTGGGACCTGTACCCCAGTCAGAGTCAGTGTGTGTGGGACCCGTACCCCAGTGAGAGTCAGTGTGTGTGGGACCCGTACCCCAGTGAGAGTCAGTGTGTGTGGGACCCGTACCCCAGTGAGATTCAGTGTGTGTGGGACCCGTACCCCAGTGAGATTCAGTGTGCGTGGGACCTGTACCCCAGTGAGAGTCAGTGTGTGTGGGACTGAACCCCAGTGAGAGTCAGTGTGTGTGGGACCCGTACCCCAGTGAGAGTCAGTGTGTGTGGGACCCGTACCCGACTGAGAGTCAGTGTGTGTGGGACCCGTACCCCAGTGACAGTCAGTGTGTGTGGGACCCGTACCCCAGTGAGAATCAGTGTGTGTGGGACCCGTACCCCAGTGAGAGTCAGTGTGTGTGGGACTGTACCCCAGTGAGAGTCAGTGTGTGTGGGACCTGTACCCCAGTGAGAGTCAGTGTGTGTGGGACTGTACCCCAGTGAGAGTCAGTGTGTGTGGGACCTGTGCCCCAGTGAGAGTCAGTGTGTGTGGGACACGTACCCCAGTGAGAGTCAGTGTGTGTGGGACCCGTACCCCAGTGAGAGTCAGTGTGTGTGGGACTGAACCCCAGTGAGAGTCAGCGTGTGCGGGACCCGTACCCCAGTGACAGTCAGTGTGTGTGTGACTGTACCCCAGTGAGAGTCAGTGTGTGTGGGACCCGTACCCCAGTGAGAGTCAGTGTGTGTGGGACTCGTACCCCAGTGAGAGTCAGTGTGCGTCTGGGACTGTACCCCAGTGAGTGTCAGTGTGTGTGGGACTGTACCCCAGTGAGAGTCAGTGTGTGTGTGGGACTGTACCCCAGTGAGAGTCAGTGTGTGTGGGACTGTACCCCAGTGAGAGTCAGTGTGTGTGTGGGACCCGTACCCCAGTGAGAGTCAGTGTGTGTGGGACCCGTACACCAGTGAGATTCAGTGTGTGTGGGACCCGTACCCCAGTGAGAGTCAGTGTGTGTGGGACCCATACCCCAGTGAGAGTCAGTGTGTGTGGGACGCGTACCCCAGTGACAGTCAGTGTGCGTGGGACCCGTACCCCAGTGAGAGTCAGTGTGTGTGGGACCCGTACCCCAGTGAGAGTCAGTGTGTGTGGGACCCGTACCCCAGTGACAGTCAGTGTGTGTGGGACTGTACCCCAGTGAGAGTCAGTGTGTGTGGGACTGTACCCCAGTGAGAGTCAGTGTGTGTGGGACCCGTACCCCAGTGAGAGTCAGTGTGTGTGGGACTGTACCCCAGTGAGAGTCAGTGTGTGTGGGACCTGTGCCCCAGTGAGAGTCAGTGTGTGTGGGACCCGTACCCCAGTGAGAGTCAGTGCGTGTGGGACCCATACCCCAGTGAGAGTCAGTGTGTGTGGGACCCGTACCCCAGTGAGAGTCAGTGTGCGTGTGGGACTGTACCCCAGTGACTGTCAGTGTGTGTGGGACTGTACCCCAGTGAGAGTCAGTGTGTGTGTGGGACTGTACCCCAGTGAGAGTCAGTGTGTGTGGGACTGTACCCCAGTGAGAGTCAGTGTGTGTGGGACTGTACCCCAGTGAGAGTCAGTGTGTGTGTGGGACCGGTACCCCAGTGAGAGTCAGTGTGTGTGGGACTGTACCCCAGTGAGAGTCAGTGTGTATGGGACTGTACCCCAGCGAGAGTCAGTGTGTGTGGGACCGTACCCCAGTGAGAGTCAGTGTGTGTGGGACCCGTACCCCAGTGAGAGTCAGTGTGTGTGGGACCTGTACCCCAGTGAGAGTCAGTGTGTATGGGACTGTACCCCAGCGAGAGTCACTGTGTGTGGGACCGTACCCCAGTGAGAGTCAGTGTGTGTGGGACCCGTACCCCAGTGAGAGTCAGTGTGTGTGGGACCTGTACCCCAGTGAGAGTCAGTGTGTGTGGGACCCGTACCCCAGTGAGAGTCAGTGTGTGTGGGACCTGTACCCCAGTCAGAGTCAGTGTGTGTGGGACCGTACCGCAGTGAGAGTCAGTGTGTGTGGGACCCGTACCCCAGTGAGAGTCAGTGTGTGTGGGACCCGTACCCCAGTGAGATTCAGTGTGTGTGGGACCCGTACCCCAGTGAGATTCAGTGTGCGTGGGACCTGTACCCCAGTGAGAGTCAGTGTGTGTGGGACTGAACCCCAGTGAGAGTCAGTGTGTGTGGGACCCGTACCCCAGTGAGAGTCAGTGTGTGTGGGACCCGTACCCGACTGAGAGTCAGTGTGTGTGGGACCCGTACCCCAGTGACAGTCAGTGTGTGTGGGACCCGTACCCCAGTGAGAATCAGTGTGTGTGGGACCCGTACCCCAGTGAGAGTCAGTGTGTGTGGGACTGTACCCCAGTGAGAGTCAGTGTGTGTGGGACCCGTACCCCAGTGAGAGTCAGTGTGTGTGGGACTGTACCCCAGTGAGAGTCAGTGTGTGTGGGACCTGTGCCCCAGTGAGAGTCAGTGTGTGTGGGACACGTACCCCAGTGAGAGTCAGTGTGTGTGGGACCCGTACCCCAGTGAGAGTCAGTGTGTGTGGGACTGAACCCCAGTGAGAGTCAGCGTGTGCGGGACCCGTACCCCAGTGACAGTCAGTGTGTGTGTGACTGTACCCCAGTGAGAGTCAGTGTGTGTGGGACCCGTACCCCAGTGAGAGTCAGTGTGTGTGGGACCCGTACCCCAGTGAGAGTCAGTGTGTGTGGGACTCGTACCCCAGTGAGAGTCAGTGTGCGTCTGGGACTGTACCCCAGTGAGTGTCAGTGTGTGTGGGACTGTACCCCAGTGAGAGTCAGTGTGTGTGTGGGACTGTACCCCAGTGAGAGTCAGTGTGTGTGGGACTGTACCCCAGTGAGAGTCAGTGTGTGTGTGGGACCCGTACCCCAGTGAGAGTCAGTGTGTGTGGGACCCGTACACCAGTGAGATTCAGTGTGTGTGGGACCCGTACCCCAGTGAGAGTCAGTGTGTGTGGGACCCATACCCCAGTGAGAGTCAGTGTGTGTGGGACGCGTACCCCAGTGACAGTCAGTGTGTGTGGGACCCGTACCCCAGTGAGAGTCAGTGTGTGTGGGACCTGTACCCCAGTGAGAGTCAGTGTGTGTGGGACCCGTACCCCAGTGACAGTCAGTGTGTGTGGGACTGTACCCCAGTGAGAGTCAGTGTGTGTGGGACTGTACCCCAGTGAGAGTCAGTGTGTGTGGGACCCGTACCCCAGTGAGAGTCAGTGTGTGTGGGACTGTACCCCAGTGAGAGTCAGTGTGTGTGGGACCTGTGCCCCAGTGAGAGTCAGTGTGTGTGGGACCCGTACCCCAGTGAGAGTCAGTGCGTGTGGGACCCATACCCCAGTGAGAGTCAGTGTGTGTGGGACCCGTACCCCAGTGAGAGTCAGTGTGCGTGTGGGACTGTACCCCAGTGAGTGTCAGTGTGTGTGGGACTGTACCCCAGTGAGAGTCAGTGTGTGTGTGGGACTGTACCCCAGTGAGAGTCAGTGTGTGTGTGGGACTGTACCCCAGTGAGAGTCAGTGTGTGTGGGACTGTACCCCAGTGAGAGTCAGTGTGTGTGTGGGACCGGTACCCCAGTGAGAGTCAGTGTGTGTGGGACTGTACCCCAGTGAGAGTCAGTGTGTATGGGACTGTACCCCAGCGAGAGTCAGTGTGTGTGGGACCGTACCCCAGTGAGAGTCAGTGTGTGTGGGACCCGTACCCCAGTGAGAGTCAGTGTGTGTGGGACCTGTACCCCAGTGAGAGTCAGTGTGTGTGGGACCCGTACCCCAGTGAGAGTCAGTGTGTGTGGGACCTGTACCCCAGTGAGAGTCAGTGTGTGTGGGACCGTACCGCAGTGAGAGTCAGTGTGTGTGGGACCCGTACCCCAGTGAGAGTCAGTGTGTGTGGGACCCGTACCCCAGTGAGATTCAGTGTGTGTGGGACCCGTACCCCAGTGAGATTCAGTGTGTGTGGGACCCGTACCCCAGTGAGAGTCAGTGTGTGTGGGACTGAACCCCAGTGAGAGTCAGTGTGTGTGGGACCCGTACCCGACTGAGAGTCAGTGTGTGTGGGACCCGTACCCCAGTGACAGTCAGTGTGTGTGGGACCCGTACCCCAGTGAGAGTCAGTGTGTGTGGGACTGTACCCCAGTGAGAGTCAGTGTGTGTGGGACCCGTACCCCAGTGAGAGTCAGTGTGTGTGGGACTGTACCCCAGTGAGAGTCAGTGTGTGTGGGACCTGTGCCCCAGTGAGAGTCAGTGTGTGTGGGACCCGTACCCCAGTGAGAGTCAGTGTGTGTGGGACCCGTACCCCAGTGAGAGTCAGTGTGTGTGGGACTGAACCCCAGTGAGAGTCAGCATCTGCGGGACACGTACCCCAGTGACAGTCAGTGTGTGTGTGACTGTACCCCAGTGAGAGTCAGTGTGTGTGGGACCCGTACCCCAGTGAGAGTCAGTGTGTGTGGGACCCGTACCCCAGTGAGAGTCAGTGTGTGTGTGGGACTGTACCCCAGTGAGAGTCAGTGTGTGTGGGACTGTACCCCAGTGAGAGTCAGTGTGTGTGGGACTGTACCCCAGTGAGAGTCAGTGTGTGTGTGGGACCGGTACCCCAGTGAGAGTCAGTGTGTGTGGGACTGTACCCCAGTGAGAGTCAGTGTGTGTGGGACTGTACCCCAGTGAGAGTCAGTGTGTGTGTGGGACTGTACCCCAGTGAGAGTCAGTGTGTGTGGGACTGTACCCCAGTGAGAGTCAGTGTGTGTGGGACTGTACCCCAGTGAGAGTCAGTGTGTGTGTGGGACCGGTACCCCAGTGAGAGTCAGTGTGTGTGGGACTGTACCCCAGTGAGAGTCAGTGTGTGTGGGACTGTACCCCAGTGAGAGTCAGTGTGTGTGGGACCGTACCCCAGTGAGAGTCAGTGTGTGTGGGACCCGTACCCCAGTGAGAGTCAGTGTGTGTGGGACTGTACCCCAGTGAGAGTCAGTGTGTGTGGGACCGTACCCCAGTTAGAGTCAGTGTGTGTGGGACTGTACCCCAGTGAGAGTCAGTGTGTGTGGGACCCGTACCCCAGTGAGAGTCAGTGTGTGTGGGACCCGTACCCCAGTGAGAGTCAGTGTGTGTGGGACCCATACCCCAGTGAGAGTCAGTGTGTGTGGGACTGTACCGCAGTGAGAGTCAGTGTGTGTGGGACCCGTACCCCAGTGAGAGTCAGTGTGTGTGGGACCCGTACCCCAGTGAGAGTCAGTGTGTGTGGGACCCGTACCCCAGTGAGAGTCAGTGTGTGTGGGACCCGTACCCCAGTGAGAGTCAGTGTGTGTGGGACCCGTACCCCAGTGAGAGTCAGTGTGTGTGGGACCCGTACCCCAGTGAGAGTCAGTGTGTGTGGAACTGTACCCCGGTGAGAGTCAGTGTGTGTGGGACTGTACCCCAGTGAGAGTCTGTGTGTGTGGGACTGTACCCCAGTGAGAGTCAGTGTGTGTGGGACCCGTACCCCAGTGAGAGTCAGTGTGTGTGGGACCCGTTCCCCAGTGAGAGTCAGTGTGTGTGGGACTGTAATCCAGTGAGTCAGTGTGTTTGGGACTCGTACCCCAGTGAGAGTCAGTGTGTGTGGTACCTGTACCCCAGTGAGTGTCAGTGTGTGTGGGACTGTACCCCAGTGAGAGTCAGTGTGTGTACGACTGTACCCCAGTGAGAGTCAGTGTGTGTGGGACCTGTACCCCAGTGAGAGTCAGTGTGTGTGGGACCCGTACCCCAGTGAGAGTCAGTGTGTGTGGGACCCGTATCACAGTGAGAGTCAGTGTGTGTGGGACTGTACCCCAGTGAGAGTCAGTGTGTGTGTGGGACTGTACCCCAGTGAGAGTCAGTGTGTGTGGGACCCGTACCCCAGTGAGAGTCAGTGTGTTTGGGACTCGTACCCCAGTGAGAGTCAGTGTGTGTGGTACCTGTACCCCAGTGAGTGTCAGTGTGTGTGGGACTGTACCCCAGTGAGAGTCAGTGTGTGTGGGACCCGTACCCCAGTGAGAGTCAGTGTGTGTGGGACTGTACCCCAGTGAGAGTCAGTGTGTGTGGGACCTGTGCCCCAGTGAGAGTCAGTGTGTGTGGGACACGTACCCCAGTGAGAGTCAGTGTGTGTGGGACCCGTACCCCAGTGAGAGTCAGTGTGTGTGGGACTGAACCCCAGTGAGAGTCAGCGTGTGCGGGACCCGTACCCCAGTGACAGTCAGTGTGTGTGTGACTGTACCCCAGTGAGAGTCAGTGTGTGTGGGACCCGTACCCCAGTGAGAGTCAGTGTGTGTGGGACCCGTACCCCAGTGAGAGTCAGTGTGTGTGGGACTCGTACCCCAGTGAGAGTCAGTGTGCGTCTGGGACTGTACCCCAGTGAGTGTCAGTGTGTGTGGGACTGTACCCCAGTGAGAGTCAGTGTGTGTGTGGGACTGTACCCCAGTGAGAGTCAGTGTGTGTGGGACTGTACCCCAGTGAGAGTCAGTGTGTGTGTGGGACCCGTACCCCAGTGAGAGTCAGTGTGTGTGGGACCCGTACACCAGTGAGATTCAGTGTGTGTGGGACCCGTACCCCAGTGAGAGTCAGTGTGTGTGGGACCCATACCCCAGTGAGAGTCAGTGTGTGTGGGACGCGTACCCCAGTGACAGTCAGTGTGTGTGGGACCCGTACCCCAGTGAGAGTCAGTGTGTGTGGGACCTGTACCCCAGTGAGAGTCAGTGTGTGTGGGACCCGTACCCCAGTGACAGTCAGTGTGTGTGGGACTGTACCCCAGTGAGAGTCAGTGTGTGTGGGACTGTACCCCAGTGAGAGTCAGTGTGTGTGGGACCCGTACCCCAGTGAGAGTCAGTGTGTGTGGGACTGTACCCCAGTGAGAGTCAGTGTGTGTGGGACCTGTGCCCCAGTGAGAGTCAGTGTGTGTGGGACCCGTACCCCAGTGAGAGTCAGTGCGTGTGGGACCCATACCCCAGTGAGAGTCAGTGTGTGTGGGACCCGTACCCCAGTGAGAGTCAGTGTGCGTGTGGGACTGTACCCCAGTGAGTGTCAGTGTGTGTGGGACTGTACCCCAGTGAGAGTCAGTGTGTGTGTGGGACTGTACCCCAGTGAGAGTCAGTGTGTGTGGGACTGTACCCCAGTGAGAGTCAGTGTGTGTGGGACTGTACCCCAGTGAGAGTCAGTGTGTGTGTGGGACCGGTACCCCAGTGAGAGTCAGTGTGTGTGGGACTGTACCCCAGTGAGAGTCAGTGTGTATGGGACTGTACCCCAGCGAGAGTCAGTGTGTGTGGGACCGTACCCCAGTGAGAGTCAGTGTGTGTGGGACCCGTACCCCAGTGAGAGTCAGTGTGTGTGGGACCTGTACCCCAGTGAGAGTCAGTGTGTGTGGGACCCGTACCCCAGTGAGAGTCAGTGTGTGTGGGACCTGTACCCCAGTGAGAGTCAGTGTGTGTGGGACCGTACCGCAGTGAGAGTCAGTGTGTGTGGGACCCGTACCCCAGTGAGAGTCAGTGTGTGTGGGACCCGTACCCCAGTGAGATTCAGTGTGTGTGGGACCCGTACCCCAGTGAGATTCAGTGTGTGTGGGACCCGTACCCCAGTGAGAGTCAGTGTGTGTGGGACTGAACCCCAGTGAGAGTCAGTGTGTGTGGGACCCGTACCCGACTGAGAGTCAGTGTGTGTGGGACCCGTACCCCAGTGACAGTCAGTGTGTGTGGGACCCGTACCCCAGTGAGAGTCAGTGTGTGTGGGACTGTACCCCAGTGAGAGTCAGTGTGTGTGGGACCCGTACCCCAGTGAGAGTCAGTGTGTGTGGGACTGTACCCCAGTGAGAGTCAGTGTGTGTGGGACCTGTGCCCCAGTGAGAGTCAGTGTGTGTGGGACCCGTACCCCAGTGAGAGTCAGTGTGTGTGGGACCCGTACCCCAGTGAGAGTCAGTGTGTGTGGGACTGAACCCCAGTGAGAGTCAGCATGTGCGGGACACGTACCCCAGTGACAGTCAGTGTGTGTGTGACTGTACCCCAGTGAGAGTCAGTGTGTGTGGGACCCGTACCCCAGTGAGAGTCAGTGTGTGTGGGACCCGTACCCCAGTGAGAGTCAGTGTGTGTGTGGGACTGTACCCCAGTGAGAGTCAGTGTGTGTGGGACTGTACCCCAGTGAGAGTCAGTGTGTGTGGGACTGTACCCCAGTGAGAGTCAGTGTGTGTGTGGGACCGGTACCCCAGTGAGAGTCAGTGTGTGTGGGACTGTACCCCAGTGAGAGTCAGTGTGTGTGGGACTGTACCCCAGTGAGAGTCAGTGTGTGTGTGGGACTGTACCCCAGTGAGAGTCAGTGTGTGTGGGACTGTACCCCAGTGAGAGTCAGTGTGTGTGGGACTGTACCCCAGTGAGAGTCAGTGTGTGTGTGGGACCGGTACCCCAGTGAGAGTCAGTGTGTGTGGGACTGTACCCCAGTGAGAGTCAGTGTGTGTGGGACTGTACCCCAGTGAGAGTCAGTGTGTGTGGGACCGTACCCCAGTGAGAGTCAGTGTGTGTGGGACCCGTACCCCAGTGAGAGTCAGTGTGTGTGGGACTGTACCCCAGTGAGAGTCAGTGTGTGTGGGACCGTACCCCAGTTAGAGTCAGTGTGTGTGGGACTGTACCCCAGTGAGAGTCAGTGTGTGTGGGACCCGTACCCCAGTGAGAGTCAGTGTGTGTGGGACCCGTACCCCAGTGAGAGTCAGTGTGTGTGGGACCCATACCCCAGTGAGAGTCAGTGTGTGTGGGACTGTACCGCAGTGAGAGTCAGTGTGTGTGGGACCCGTACCCCAGTGAGAGTCAGTGTGTGTGGGACCCGTACCCCAGTGAGAGTCAGTGTGTGTGGGACCCGTACCCCAGTGAGAGTCAGTGTGTGTGGGACCCGTACCCCAGTGAGAGTCAGTGTGTGTGGGACCCGTACCCCAGTGAGAGTCAGTGTGTGTGGGACCCGTACCCCAGTGAGAGTCAGTGTGTGTGGAACTGTACCCCGGTGAGAGTCAGTGTGTGTGGGACTGTACCCCAGTGAGAGTCTGTGTGTGTGGGACTGTACCCCAGTGAGAGTCAGTGTGTGTGGGACCCGTACCCCATTGAGAGTCAGTGTGTGTGGGACCCGTTCCCCAGTGAGAGTCAGTGTGTGTGGGACTGTAATCCAGTGAGTCAGTGTGTTTGGGACTCGTACCCCAGTGAGAGTCAGTGTGTGTGGTACCTGTACCCCAGTGAGTGTCAGTGTGTGTGGGACTGTACCCCAGTGAGAGTCAGTGTGTGTACGACTGTACCCCAGTGAGAGTCAGTGTGTGTGGGACCTGTACCCCAGTGAGATTCAGTGTGTGTGGGACCCGTACCCCAGTGAGAGTCAGTGTGTGTGGGACTGTACCCCAGTGAGAGTCAGTGTGTGTGGGACTCGTACCCCAGTGAGAGTCAGTGTGTGTGGTACCTGTACCCCAGTGAGTGTCAGTGTGTGTGGGACTGTACCCCAGTGAGAGTCAGTGTGTGTGGGACTGTACCCCAGTGACAGTCAGTGTGTGTGGGACCCGTACCCCAGTGAGAGTCAGTGTGTGTGGGACCCGTACCCCAGTGAGAGTCAGTGTGTGTGGGACCCGTACCCCAGTGTGAGTCAGTGTGTGTGGGACCCGTACCCCAGTGAGAGTCAGTGTGTGTGGGACTGTAATCCAGTGAGAGTCAGTGTGTGTGGGACTGTACCCCAGTGAGAGTCAGTGTGTGTGGGACTGTACCCCAGTGAGAGTCAGTGTGTGTGGGACTGTACCCCAGTGAGAGTCAGTGTGTGTGGGACCCGTACCCCAGTGAGAGTCAGTGTGTGTGGGACCCATACCCCAGTGAGAGTCAGTGTGTGTGGGACTGTAATCCAGTGAGAGTCAGTGTGTGTGGGACTGTACCCCAGTGAGAGTCAGTGTGTGTGGGACTGTACCCCAGTGAGAGTCAGTGTGTGTGGGACTGTACCCCAGTGAGAGTCAGTGTGTGTGGGACACGTACCCCAGTGAGAGTCAGTGTGTGTGGGACACGTACCCCAGTGAGAGTCAGTGTGTGTGGTACCTGTACCCCAGTGAGAGTCAGTGTGTGTCATGTTAATCAAAGCCTTGCTATCAGGTTCATGTTGTATTCCTGTCATTAAAGGAATCTTTCTTGTTCCTCTCTCATGCCAAACTTACATTTCTTGAGGAAGTAGGGCTTGTGGCCCTGCTGCACCCGCGCCCTCTGCTTCTGTTTGAACTCCTTCAGTCGCTCTCTCTGCTGCTGCCTCTTGTTCTGCGCCTCATCCTGTTGTGTCTGTGAGGGAGGATCAGAGAATGGTCAGCATAGCATGGTCATGAGTCCACTATCCAGTCAGGGAGGGGGCACTCGGCACAGCATAATCCCATTGACTCCTTCCTACCGACACTGTGGCCTGGTGTGACACAGGTATTCAGAGGCTAGACTGGGGCCTGGTGTGACACAGGTATTCAGAGGGTAGACTGGGGCCTGGTGTGACACAGGTATTCAGAGGGTAGACTGGGGCCTGGTGTGACACAGGTATTCAGAGGGTAGACTGGGGCCTGGTGTGACACAGGTATTCAGAGGGTAGACTGGGGCCTGGTGTGACACAGGTATTCAGAGGGTAGACTGGGGCCTGGTGTGACACAGGTATTCAGAGGGTAGACTGGGGCCTGGTGTGACACAGGTATTCAGAGGGTAGACTGGGGCCTGGTGTGACACAGGTATTCAGAGGGTAGACTGGGGCCTGGTGTGACACAGGTATTCAGAGGGTAGACTGGGGCCTGGTGTGACACAGGTATTCAGAGGGTAGACTGGGGCCTGGTGTGACACAGGTATTCAGAGGGTAGACTGGGGCCTGGTGTGGCACAGGTATTCAGAGGGTAGACTGGGGCCTGGTGTGACACAGGTATTCAGAGGGTAGACTGGGGCCTGGTGTGACACAGGTATTCAGAGGGTATTCAGTACGTAGATGCTGCTGCAGGGCCGGAGTGACATTCAAGTGTGGCTTCACTCCGATATTTCTGTTGCTAAACCAGGTTGTCATGGGGCTCTGAGTACAATTAGGATGTGGCAAACTGTTCCCTCTACACTGTCCCCATCAAACACTCCCAGGACAGGTACAGCATGGGGTTAGATACAGAGTAAAGCTCCCTCTACACTGTCCCCATCAAACACTCCCAGGACAGGTACAGCATGGGGTTAGATACAGAGTAAAGCTCCCTCTACACTGTCCCCATCAAACACTCCCAGGACAGGTACAGCATGGGGTTAGATACAGAGTAAATCTCCCTCTACACTGTCCCCATCAAACACTCCCAGGACAGGTACAGCACGGGGTTAGATACAGAGTAAAGCTCCCTCTACACTGTCCCCATCAAACACTCCCAGGACAGGTACAGCATGGGGTTAGATACAGAGTAAATCTCCCTCTACACTGTCCCCATCAAACACTCCCAGGACAGGTACAGCATGGGGTTAGATACAGAGTAAATCACCCTCTACACTGTCCCCATCAAACATTCCCAGGGCAGGTACAGCACGGGGTTAGATACAGAGTAAAGCTCCCTCTACACTGTCCCCATCAAACACTCCCAGGACAGGTACAGCACAGGGTTAGATACAGAGTAAAGCTCCCTCTACACTGTCCCCATCAAACACTCCCAGGACAGGTACAGCACAGGGTTAGATACAGAGTAAAGCTCCCTCTACACTGTCCCCATCAAACACACCCAGGACAGGTACAGCACGGGGTTAGATACAGAGTAAAGCTCTCTCTACACTGTCCCCATCAAACACTCCCAGAACAGGTACAGCATGGGGTTACATACAGAGTAAAGCTCCGTCTACACTGTCCCCATCAAACACTCCCAGGACAGGTACAGCACAGGGTTAGATACAGAGTAAAGCTCTCTCTACACTGTCCCCATCAAACACTCCCAGGACAGGTACAGCACGGGGTTAGATACAGAGTAAAGCTCCCTCTACACTCTCCCCGCTTCCCACAGACACAGCGTCTCCCCCTCTATCTATCCACACCCTGTCTCCCCCGCACCTCTTGCCCATCCACCTACCATCCTCTGGAGTAAACTCTCTAATTTCTCCCTCAGGTTTTGGTTCTTGGCCTTTTTCAACTTCTTCAGAATAACCTGTAGGTGGGAGAGAGAAACAGAACAGAGAGTGAAGCAGCTCCCTAACCTCCTGACTGGGATTCCAGTACTGAACACGACGCAGTGAAACACTAGGGAAGGGGACAGCCCATCAGCGCCTCCTGCTGACACGTTACAGGAAGGAGTGTGATGGTGTCCACAGCTGAATAAACCGAGCCAGACACAGCAGGCGGCTGGGCTGGGCTGGGACACAAGACTGACACCCTGTCCCTGGCTCAACAGCAGAGCATAGAGTGGGCAGGAATCCCGACCCCCGCCAGGAGGCCCCCACACCCGATACCAACTCCCGGCCGCAGGCTCCATTCACGGCCCTCAGTCAGGAACCATCCATCCAGCCGCTGACTGACCTGTTTCTCCTTGTTCCTGACATCATTGAGGAAAGAGTAGGTGTTATCGTAGATATCAGGCTTGTACTCCCCAGACAGGTCATCAAACCGAGGGTCCCTCACCAGCTGCAGAGAAACACGACAAAGAGAGAAACCGCTATCAACGACCAAGAGACTGCAGACCCCCACCATCATCAAAACACAATCCCCAACACCGAGGGTCCACAGCCTGAAACCCCCTCCCCATCCCCAACACCGAGGGTCCACAGTCTGAATCCCCCGCCCCCATCCCCAACACCGAGGGTCCACAGTCTGAATCCCCATCCCCAACACTGAGGGTCCACAGTCTGAAACCCCCTCCCCATCCCCAACACCGAGGGTCCACAGTCTGAATCCCCATCCCCAACACTGAGGGTCCACAGCCTGAATCCCCCTCCCCCATCCCCAACACCGAGGGTCCACAGCCTGAAACCCCCTCCCCATCCCCAACACTGAGGGTCCACAGTCTGAATCCCCCTCCCCCATCCCCAACACCGAGGGTCCACAGCCTGAAACCCCCATCCCCCATCCTCAACACTGAGGGTCCACAGTCTGAATCCCCCTCCCCACCATCCCCAACACTGAGGGTCCACAGTCTGAATCCCCCATCCCCCATCCCCAACACTGAGGGTCCACAGTCTGAATCCCCCATCCCCCATCCCCAACACTGAGGGTCCACAGTCTGAATCCCCCTCCCCATCCCCAACACCGAGGGTCCACAGTCTGAATCCCCCTCCCCCATCCCCAACACCGAGGGTCCACAGTCTGAATCCCCCTCCCCCATCCCCATCACCGAGGGTCCACAGCCTGAAACCCCCTCCCCATCCCCAACACCGAGGGTCCACAGCCTGAATCCCCCTCCCCATCCCCAACACTGAGGGTCCACAGTCTGAATCCCCCTCCCCCATCCCCAACACCGAGGGTCCACAGCCTGAAACCCCCATCCCCCATCCCCAACACTGAGGGTCCACAGTCTGAATCCCCCTCCCCACCATCCCCAACACTGAGGGTCCACAGTCTGAATCCCCCATCCCCCATCCCCAACACTGAGGGTCCACAGTCTGAATCCCCCTCCCCCATCCCCAACACTGAGGGTCCACAGTCTGAATGCCCCTCCCCACCATCCCCAACACTGAGGGTCCACAGTCTGAATCCCCCTCCCCCATCCCCAACACTGAGGGTCCACAGTCTGAATCCCCTCCCCATTCCCAACACTGAGGGTCCACAGTCTGAATCCCCCTCCCCACCATCCCCAACACTGAGGGTCCACAGTCTGAATCCCCCTCCCCACCATCCCCAACACTGAGGGTCCACAGTCTGAATCCCCCTCCCCACCATCCCCAACACTGAGGGTCCACAGTCTGAATCCCCCTCCCCACCATCCCCAACACTGAGGGTCCACAGTCTGAATCCCCCTCCCCACCATCCCCAACACTGAGGGTCCACAGTCTGAATCCCCCTCCCCCATCCCCATCACCAAGGGTCCACAGTCTGAATCCCCCTCCCCCATCCCCATCACCAAGGGTCCACAGTCTGAATCCCCCTCCCCATCACCAAAGGTTCACAGTCTGAATACCCTTCCCCAACATTGAGTTCCCAGTCTGAATCCCCCTCCCCACCATCCCCAACACCGAGGGTCCACAGTCTGAATCCCCCTCCCCATCCCCAACACTGAGGGTCCACAGTCTGAATCCCCCTCCCCCGTCCCCAACACTGAGGGTCCACAGTCTGAATCCCCCTCCCCCGTCCCCAACACCGAGGGTCCACAGTCTGAATCCCCCTCCCCCATCCCCAACACTGAGGGTCCACAGTCTGAATCCCCCTCCCCATCCCCAACACCGAGGGTCCACAGTCTGAATCCCCCTCCCCATCCCCAACACCGAGGGTCCACAGTCTGAATCCCCCTCCCCATCCCCAACACTGAGGGTCCACAGTCTGAATCCCCCTCCCCCGTCCCCAACACTGAGGGTCCACAGTCTGAATCCCCCTCCCCCGTCCCCAACACCGAGGGTCCACAGTCTGAATCCCCCTCCCCCATCCCCAACACTGAGGGTCCACAGTCTGAATCCCCCTCCCCATCCCCAACACCGAGGGTCCACAGTCTGAATCCCCCTCCCCATCCCCAACACCGAGGGTCCACAGTCTGAATCCCCCTCCCCGTCCCCAACACTGAGGGTCCACAGTCTGAATCCCCCTCCCCCGTCCCCAACACTGAGGGTCCACAGTCTGAATCCCCCTCCCCATCCCCAACACCGAGGGTCCACAGTCTGAATCCCCCTCCCCCACCCCCAACACCGAGGGTCCACAGCCTGAAACCCCCTCCCCATCCCCAACACTGAGTGTCCACAGTCTGAATCCCCCTCCCCCGTCCCCAACACTGAGGGTCCACAGTCTGAATCCCCCTCCCCCATCCCCAACACCGAGGGTCCACAGCCTGAAACCCCCATCCCCCATCCCCAACACTGAGGGTCCACAGTCTGAATCCCCCTCCCCACCATCCCCAACACTGAGGGTCCACAGTCTGAATCCCCCTCCCCCATCCCCAACACTGAGGGTCCACAGTCTGAATCCCCTCCCCATTCCCAACACTGAGGGTCCACAGTCTGAATCCCCCTCCCCATCCCCAACACTGAGGGTCCACAGTCTGAAACCCCCTCCCCCATCCCCATCACCAAGGGTCCACAGTCTGAATCCCCCTCCCCCATCCCCATCACTGAGGGTCCACAGTCTGAATCCCCCTCCCCATCCCCAACACTGAGGGTCCACAGTCTGAATCCCCCTCCCCCATCCCCAACACTGAGGGTCCACAGTCTGAAACCCCCTCCCCATCCCCAACACTGACGGTCCACAGTCTGAATCCCCCTCCCCCACCCCCAACACTGAGGGTCCACAGCCTGAAACCCCCTCCCCATCCCCAACACTGAGGGTCCACAGTCTGAAACCCCCTCCCCCATCCCCATCACCAAGGGTCCACAGTCTGAATCCCCCTCCCCATCACCAAAGGTTCACAGTCTGAATACCCTTCCCCAACATTGAGTTCCCAGTCTGAATCCCCCTCCCCCATCCCCAACACCGAGGGTCCACAGTCTGAATCCCCCTCCCCATCCCCAACACTGAGGGTCCACAGTCTGAATCCCCCTCCCCCGTCCCCAACACTGAGGGTCAACAGTCTGAATCCCCCTCCCCATCACCGAGGGTCCACAGTCTGAATCCCCCTACCCAACAACCCCAACACTGAGGGTCCACATTCTGAATCCCCCTCCCCTTCCCCAACACTGAGGGTCCACATTCTGAATCCCCCTCCCCTTCCCCAAGACTGAGGGTCCACAGTCTGAATCCCCCTCCCCATCCCCAATACTGAGGGTCCACAGTCTGAATCCCCCTCCCCATCCCCAACACTGAGGGTCCACAGTCTGAATCCCCCTCCCCCATCCCCAACACTGAGGGTCCACAGTCTGAATGCCCCTCCCCACCATCCACAACACCGAGGGTCCACAGTCTGAACCCCCCTCCCCCATTCCCAACACTGAGGGTCCACAGTTTGAATCCCCCTACCCCGTCCCCAACACTGAGGGTCCACAGTCTGAATCCCCCTCCCCGTCCCCAACACTGAGGGTCCACAGTCTGAAAGGCCCCATTCCCAACACTGAGGGTCCACAGTCTGAATCCCCCTCCCCCGTCCCCAACACCGAGGGTCAACAGTCTGAATTACCCTCCCCATCACCGAGGGTCCACAGTCTGAATCCCCCTACCCAACAACCCCAACACTGAGGGTCCACATTCTGAATCCCCCTCCCCTTCCCCAACACTGAGGGTCCACAGTCTGAATCCCCCTCCCCCAACACCGAGGGTCCACAGTCTGAATCCCCCTCCCCCATCCTCAACACTGAGGGTCCACAGTCTGAATCCCCCCTCCCCATCCCCAACACTGAGGGTCCACAGTCTGAATCCCCCCTCCCCCACCCCCAACACTGAGGGTCCACAGCCTGAATGCCCCTCCCCACCATCCCCAACACCGAGGGTCCACAGTCTGAATCCCCCTCCCCCATTCCCAACACTGAGGGTCCACAGTTTGAATCCCCCTCCCCCGTCCCCAACACTGAGGGTCCACAGTCTGAATCCCCTCCCCATTCCCAAGACTGAGGGTCCACAGTATGAATCCCCCTCCCCACCATCCCCAACACTGAGGGTCCACAGTCTGAATCCCCCTCCCCATCCCCAACACTGAGGGTCCACAGTCTGAATCCCCCTCCCCATCCCC